>CAODLS012518167.1:0-12292 GCA_948243855.1 Flueggea neowawraea
CACTGGTCACAACATTTTCTGTCTTTTAAATTTTCAAATAAAGCATCTTTACAGAAATATCCAATAAAATAAGAACGATAAAAAGGTTGTTGGAGAATTTTCCAGACAATGTCTTGGTTCAGTTTGGAGAGCGGAAGCAAATTGAAGTGAAGAGAGAAAATAACACCGCAATTTATAGTGGTTCGGTCAACCATGCCTACGTCCACTACCTAAGTCTCACTTAGGATTTTCATTATCACGATGATTAATTCCGACTCAATCCAACAAAGCCTTACACCAAGGTTGATTGAGGCTCACACTTTTAAAGCCAACAAGGTTGATTGTGGCTCACACCTCTAAAGCCAACAAGGTTGATTACGGCTCACCCCTCTAAAGCTTACAAGGTTTAAAGCCTTACCCAATGTTGATTACGGCTCAAACCTCTAAAGTCATTACAATGTTGTTTTCCATAGGTTCATAATAAACATTTTCCCACTCTTAAAGAATTTTACAAAACAGTTTACAAAAGTGAAAGCTCTATGCTAAGAGTACATATGTTTGATTGATGCTCATAATCTTCTCTCTAGCTTGATTTTGGTGTTTTGCGGGTGATGGAATGATGAAAATATTTGGGACTTGAAAGCATATGATCATCCATGTTTTTTTTCCCTTCCTTGATGTATTTATAGCATCTCTAAGTGATATGACCATTGGTGGAGATAAAATAGCCGTTGGAGTACATTTATGCCCGTTGCAGCTATCTGTGTCATTTTCACGTACGTCATTTTATCCTCACGTACGTCATCTGCAAATTCTCCAACTTACGTACGTTTATTTCATCTCACGTACGTTGATCATCTTTGAGTAAGCTTTGCGTACGTGAACTTATATCTTACATACGTGAATGACAACACGCCTACGTGAACTTGTTCTTACGTACGTGAAACGCGATTCAGAGGGTTCCAGTGGCTTCTGCTTGTCTTCAGACCCTCTCTCACTTACATGACTTTTTGTTGACGTACGTGAAGTACTTGCAGTGGCTTGTTTCGCAACTCCGAGCTTTCCAACTTGTTTCTCTTGAAGTCAAACATTTTGCTTATCATCAAAACATAAAAAGGAACTTAATGTTGATAACCATTGATCCAACAATCTCCCCCTTTTTGATGATGTCAAAACTTTGAAGAATTTAAGTACTACATTAAAGGCAACAAATTTGATCAAGGATTTCATCCTTGTCAAGAGTTTAGGTTCATACAAACATGTGTGATCATATTGAAAATTTTAAAATTTTCACTCCCCCTATCAAAAACAATTTATGCAAAATTTTGAAAATTTTCTTTTCTCCCCCTCTTTGAAAACAATTTGCGCATTGTTTAAAATATTTTGCAAATATCATTTCTCCCTCTATTAAAAAAGATTGGTGCATAATTTTCAAAACTTGTTTTCTCTCCCTATTTAAATAAAAAATATCAATTTAAAAGAATGATAAGAGTTGAGGAAATTGGGAAAATAGTATCAAATTTGACATCTCCAATGATGTAGGATCTTTGCTCTAAGGATGTTAAGCCTTCTAGAACGGAGACCCGCTCTGATACCACTTATTGGAGAATTTTCCCGAGGATGCCTTAGTTGAGTTTGGAGAGCATAAGCGAGTTGAAGTGAAGAGAGAACATAACACCGCAATTTATAGTGGTTCGGCCAACCATGCCTATGTCCACTACCTAAGTCTCACTTAAGATTTCCACTGTCACGATGATTGATTCCGGCTCAATCCAACAAAGCCTTACACCAAGGTTAATTGCGGCTCACACATCTAAAGCCTGCAAGGTTGATTACGACTCACTCCTTTAAAGACTTACCAAAGGTTGATTACTGCTAAAACCTCTAAAGTCATTACAATGTTGTTTTCCATAGGTTCACAACAAACATTTCTCCACTCTCAAATAGTTTTACAAAACAATTTACAAAAGTGAAAGACAAAACCCGCAACAAAGACGGTAAAAAACAAACGTCGCAACATGACGACGAAATCACAAAAATAAAAATGATCTAGATCTGTGTGGAATACTCACTTATTTTAGAAGATAAATTGATAAAAAGATCTGTTACGGGGTGATTTGAGGCTAAAAATGGCCAAAAATACCCCTTTTTACTAAAGAAAAATAGACGACAAAACAAAATACAAGAAAGGTTGAGAGAAAAGAAGGAGGCTAGGGTTTTGTGTATAAATTCATATTTGAAATTACGCAGTTTAACCATATTAATATGCAATATTACTTCCAGACGGTCAGAGTATGTTTATTACAGATTAACTTTTATAAAATTGTTGATTCATGGTGTGACTTTTCTCATTCATGGTTTTGCTTTTTTGAATACACGGTGTTTATTTCCGTTATTTTTTCTCCACTTTTTAGTTTAAACAGTGTCGTTTTGTGGTTCGTTTGTTGTTGATTTGTGTTGTTGATTTTTTGTTGGTTTGTTATTGGTTTGTTGTTGCTTTGTGATTACTTTGTTGTTGAATAAATATACAATAAACAGATACCAAATAAGTTCCAAACAAATATTAAAAAGTCTTAAACAAGTTATAATTTTTTTTAGAATTCATATATATTAAACAAATATACAATGAACAGATATTAACAAGTTCTAAACAAATTTTAAACAAATTATAAAATATGTAGAACTTATATATACATATTAAACAAATATACAATGAACAAACACTAAACAAGTTTTAAATAAGTCTTAAACAAACTTGAATCTCTTGCTTCTAGATGTAGCGAGTGAAAAAGGCGTATGTGAAGGGAGCTCCTCTTCTCTATCCAAAGCCACGTCACAACCATTTTCAATGTTCTAGTTGCAGCTCCAAATGCTGGCTCTATTAACAACACTCAACTTCCTTATCCTCTTTGTCTTTGACTTCTTCAAATACACAAATTTACCATTCAAACATTCAAATAAAATCTCAAAATAAACAAAGGAAAAAGTAGAATAAGGGACATACATTTATCCTTTCTATTCTGCTTGTCGACACGCCTCTGCAAAATTAGTCAACCTACCCAGATCTTTTTTCAGCATTCAAATTTTTGTCTTATTCATTAAATAAAAGGAAAGTGAGAAAATTGAAGTTAGATAGAAAGAAGAAAGAAAGATTGAGAAAGTGAAAGAAGAGAGATCGAGAAAAATCTGGTTTAATTTTAAATTTGATCTTCTTCGTTAAATAAAAGGAAAAATAGGAGATTGGGGTTAGATAGAAAGAAGGAAGAAAGGGAGAGAAAGTGAAAGAAGAGAGATCTGGTTTTATTTTTATGCCTGTTTGGATTGATTTTAAAACACTATGAATCGATAATACATAAAAGTAGACTTGTGTGCTTTAATTTTTGAATTTTTCTGTCTAAAATATTGAAAGTGGGCCGCGCGAATTCTAAATTTATAAATTTAGGCCAAGTGTATATGTATTTGGTCCTTCTTTAATCTTAGTTATTAACATGGTCAAAGCCTTTAAGGCCAATAGTTTGCACGTCTGATAAACATGCTAGGGCTCCAATAGACCAAACGAATGCGAGAATCAAATTTTTATAATAAAAATAAATACTGAAGTTGGCAAACGCCATCCAAGTTTCCAATTTTGAAAAATGCCAGAAAAAACAAACTGAAATTGAAAAATGTCATATTTGCAAGAAATCACAATATTTTTGCGAGAAATTAAGTTTTTCGTGAAAAAATGAATTGCAGCTAAAAAATATTTGATTGTCCATAAAATCTCCAAAGGTCTCTAAATGTCCTCAAAAAGTCTTCAAATGTCTTTAACTATCACAATTTTTAATAAAAAAATTAATTTGATAAATTTTAAGTGTAATTGTTTTTAAAATTCAAGTGAATTATTATTGTATATATATTCAATGTACACGATATTTATAAATTTTAATTTATTTAATAGTAATTAATTTAGTGTACAAAAGTGTATCCAAAATGTCTACAAAAGGTCTTTGAAGGTCTTCAAAAGGTATACAAAAGGTCTTCAAAAGGTATACAAAAAGTTTTCAAAGGTCTTCAAAAAGTATGCAAAAGTTTTTCAATCTGCACCAATCAACCAAACTCAACAAAATCAACCTGCATAAAATCAATTGTCAATGGAGGTCTTCAAAATCATACACATAATCAATCAACACAAATTTCTTCAAAACCTAAAATCAATTAATGCAATAAACATACATTATTAAACAAACACAAATAAAACCAATATAGTTTCTCATCAAAAACATTAACAAGATAAATCCAATTACAAGCATAATAAAATTTTAAAAAAATTAAAATGGAACGAAGAAACCTACTGTTAGAGAATTTTCTCGAGGATGCCTTGGTTAAGTTTGGAGAGCGGAAGCGAGTTGGAGTGAGTCAAGAAAAACAACACCAAGATTTTTATAGTGGTTCGGTCAACCATGTCTACTTCCACTACCTAAGTCTCACTTAGGCCTTTCACTATAACGAAGATTGATTACGGCTCAATCCAACAAAGCCTTACACCAAGGTTGATTGCGGCTCAAACCTCTAAAGCCAACAAGGTTAATTATGACTCACCCCTCTAAGGCCAGCAAGGTTGATTACGGCTCAAACCTCTAAGGCCATTACAATGTTGTTTTCCATAGGTTCACAACCAACCTTCCCCACACTCTCAAAGTGTTTACAAAAATATTTACAAAAATGAAAGCTCTATGCTAGAGTACATGTGTTGACACAATGCTCTTGATTTTCTCTCTAGCTTGAATTTGGTGTTTTTGGGGTGATGGAATGATAAAAACATTTTAACCTTGAAAGCATATGATCATCCACGTTTTTTTGCCCTTCCTTGATGTATTTATAGCTTTTCCAAGCCATTTGACCATTGGTGTTGAGAAACTAGCCGTTGGAGACAGTTTATAGCCGTTACAGCCTTCTGTGTCATTCTAACGTACGTCACTTCAACCTCACGTACGTTATCTGGGTATTTTTGCAGCTTACGTACGTTTCACAAATTCTTACGTACGTTGATCATGGTTCTTCATGATTCACGTACGTGTGTTTCACTCTTACATAAGTTAGACATCACTTTCAACATTCCGGTGGCTTCTGTTTGTCTTCACGCCTTCTCTCACTTACGTGACTCTTTCTTGACGTACATCAGAAATTTGTTACGTACGTTAAAATCACACTAACGTACGTTAATTGCATCAGAGTCTTTGTTTCACAATTCCGAGCTTTTCAACGTGTTTTACTTCAACTCAAATGTTTTGCACATCTTCAAAACACAAAAGGAACTTAATGTTGATCACCATTGATCCAACACCTACGACTATCCAACTTTAAACTTTCGCAACCCAAAACAACAAACATTGGATCTACACAGTCGCCACCTCTCTGCCACGTCCACACTCGTCGCGTTTTGATTCAACTATCACAATGCACGTCTCTCGAGGTGCAGTTGTCGTCGTCAGTGCCAGATCTAGAAGAGAGAATAAGAACAAAGTGACAGAAGTGCTCATCTCTCTCACTGAGAATAAAGCGACGGAGGTCGCAACGGAAGAGAGAACAAAAACAGAGAGACGAGAACACAAAGATGAGAGAGAGAGACGAGGTCACAACGAGAGAGAGAATTGGGGATAGAGAGACGAGGTCGTGGTGAGAGAGAGAACAAGAATAGAGAGAGGAGAGCGGACGAGGACGAAGGAAAGGGCAAAGGTTGATGGCGGCAAAAGAGGAGTGGCTAAGGTTATTTTCGGGAGAGTGAGAGGAAGAGAGAAATCAGGAGAGAAAATGAGGAGAGAGAAAGAGGCAGCCAAAAAATTTGGACTGAAATGAGATTTTGACCTTATCTATTAAATGGAGATGACATTTCCAAGATTAGTTGTGACATTTCTAAAACTAAGTTTCAGTATTCTGACTCCTTAAGAAATATGAAAGTGGTATATCTATTTGTGTAAATGTATTATTTAATTATGACATGTGGCATAATTAACTTAAAAAAATATGTTTCACAACTCGCTGATGAGAAAATTTGTTGTAGGTCCAAAAAAAATAGTATTGAATTTGAATAGTATCAGAAGGTGCTAATTAGATTTAACAAAATTTTCTTGATTTGAATTTACTTTGTGGCCAACTTTTCATATCATTTAAAAGAACGTATATAAATATAATATACGTTTATTAGTATTTAAGTCAAATTTAACGTTAATGGGTCAATAATTCGATTTTCAGTGAGAGCAAATAAAATAACTTATCAAAAAAATTAACGCACTTTCAATGAAATATTTTTTGTTTATGGAAAAATTATAAGTTCATTGTAAAAATCACTTGCAATCGTAATGGATACTGTTGATGCACATAACTCTAATCTTCAAGAGTAAAAATCGCAAGTGAGCAAGAGGAATATTGATAAGTTTATACAAAAAGAACGACTTAGGCGTAATTCAGCTGTTAAGCATCTAATTACTTGTAGGTTAGATTTTCAGTTTAAATTTTATAGACAACCATAAAAAAAAAGTTTGATTGTCTTTTTCTTTTTTCTATCTACGATAGCATTCTCTTTTTTTCTTGGATATAGGTGCTTCATAGAAGAAAAAAACAAACAGTGGAGCGATATGGTCATATCACAAATAAAAATATAAACTTACTAACATTAATTAATTTTCACAAAAGTTCACTCTTAGATGTTGGTGTAAATGATTTGACCTTAAACACTGCTGCTCAAGTTCTTGGATGTTAAGCTGAATCTTTATCAGTGAAGTACTTAGATGTACCTTTATCTACCCAAACTCTTTCCTTGCGTGATTGGGAACTAGTGTTACAAAACGTCCGGCACAGCTTAGCTCTGTGGAGAGGTAATTTGCTCTCTTCTGCTGGAAGGTTAGTTCTCATTAAATCTGTCCTTTCTAGTTTGCTTTTGTTCTTTATGTCTTTACATCCATTGCGAGTTGGTGTGCAAAATAAACTTGATCATTATATGCGGCAATTTCCCTGAACTGGCTCTAATGATAGAAGGGGATCATGTAAAGTCGCGTGGACCAATGTCTGGAGGACTTGGCTTATGCCCTCTACAAGTTAGAAGTCAAGGCTTGCTGTTTAAATGGGTTTGGAAACTACGTAGCAGTAACTGAAATTCTTTTGAGTTAATTATTTTAATGTCTCATATAAAATTCAGATTTTTACAAAAAGAATTTAAAATTTTGTAATTAGTTAAATAACATATTTTTAATTTTAAATCTCCCATATACCATTTTTTAAAAATCAATATGAAAAATACCAGATAAAATTAAATAAAGTCAATTTTTTGCTTCATTTTTTTGTCTTTTTTCCCTCTCTTTGTTTTCTCTCTCATGGCTACTCTCTCCTTCTCTCTCTCCTCTCTTCAACCCTACCTGCCCTTTTTCTTCTCTCTCTCTCCTCACCCATCTCCTCTCCTCCTTCATCACTCTCTCTCTGTCCTTTACCGTTTCTTCTCCACCATCTCTCGTCCGGGCGAACGTCTACAGAGAGAGACTGATTTTGCGGCAGACGTCGACACAAATCTCCTTTTATCTTTGCCTCTTGACCACCGCGAGTTTCGACCTTCGATTGCTGCTCACCGCTGCTCGTCTTTGATCTTTGTGGCTCACGTTGGTGGAGGAACCAGAAGTAGTCTTTGATCTCCTCTCCCTCTCATGGTTTCATCATTCTAGATAGATATCCTCCACCGTGAATGTGTCAATCTATATTGTCTCTGCCATGACTCAAAAATGGATTGTGACCTGCGTACGAGATGAACCATCTAAGGAAGCCCAACCCATCTTACACAAGCCTTGGAGATCAAATATTCTAACCAGATTATTCATTTATTAAAACATTTATTAATCATTACAGGTAAACATAATAAAAACATGTTTATAATTAAAACAGATATATACGTATATATTAAGTATGACTAAATGAAATCGTAATATAATACAATCAAAATATCAAGTGTAAACCTAATAACCCAACAACAACTCGGTATAGAGCTCTACTGCAAAATATACTGAGCCCAACCAAAAGGGCACTCACTATCAAAAGGAACGCCTCACTGAGAACCAAGATGTTGAATGGTCGATGGATGCCAAAATATACCTGAAAATGTTAGGGGGAAGGGGGTGAGATAAATCTCAGTGATGGACGACACTTAAAACTGTTTTGAAAACAGTTCAAAATACCACAAACATATAGGTATAATATAATATACAAACTAATGATAATAATATTCTTGAAAATATTTACAAATCGTTTGCAAACAAAGCAGACAACATACAACTAGACAATATTGTTATTAGAAAAATATTTATATAATTCAATAAAATATAATTATATAATGGGACTATAATCAGACTTCAAATCATACTTTAATAGACCTCAATTCATTAGTGGACTACTGCCATTAGAAAATAGATTTTAATCAAACATCAAATCATAAGTGGACTACTGCCATTAGAAAGCATAGATCACACATGTAATTTAGACAAATGGTTACTATTTTATCCTGTTAACTGAGCATTCACAATGATATACCAAATGCTACATTTAACCTCGTAGCATAGTTGTCACATATCAGAAAAATATATAAATTAATATTTTTATAGCAGACGAACATACAGAAGATATAAATCATTTTACAGAAAATATATATTTAATATTTATTTAAATATATATATATATATATATAAGTTCAAAAATAAAATAATAAATAGTATTTATCACAAAAGTCAGATTATTAATTAGCCAAATAATTATTAATCAGATTACAGAAAAATTTTCAGACACAACAAAAACAATAAAATTCTAGAAGACGTGGTCTAAGTGTTTAAACCACATGTCACTCACATGAAATCCAAAGCTAGATCAATCACGCACCACTAATAGGGGGTTGGTCTCGATGATAAGAACAGGAAGCTAAAACAAATATAAATCAGACGAGGTCAAAATATGGTACTGGTACTATGGCAGTACCGAATGTATGAAATGCAAATGCAGATATTCGTTCAACATCGAAAAAATCTATTTCGAACGAAAATCTATTGTTCTCGCCTCGAAAATTGAAATCTATGTAAAATTATAATTCAGTCCCTTAACTTTGTTAAAATTAATTTTTAGTCCCTAAGATCTCGAAAAACTATAAATTAGTCCCCAAACTTTTTAGAATTTATAAATTAATCCTATAAGTATTTTAAAATTATAAATCAATCCTCTTATTTTTTAAAATGATAAATCTAACCTTAATTTCTTAAAATTAAAAATTTAGATCTCTATTTTTAAAAATTACAATATGTCCCAAATGTAAAATACCCAGCCCAGTCAGCAAAATATTCTGAATTATGTAAAATTATGTCCTTAGTCCTTTCGCTAGCAAATCGCTCCAAATTATCTTAAATCCAGAACCAAGAGGGATTCAACAATTTCAACCATTCCAATCAACTCACCACAGTCCCTGGAACTTAAATCCATCACCATATTCATCCAAACCATATCAAACCATCCAAAATCACCCTTTTCAAATTGAAACCCCCTTTAAGAACAAATCATCATACTCCAGCTATATTCATGTTTCTCAAGTTAAATTTCATCAAAATCCATCAAAAATGAGTCCAAAATCCACCCAGAAATGCTTCGAATGCGAAGCTTATACGTTCCCGAAACCCATTTCAAAATCAACAAAAAACCAATTGAAATAACAACAAGAAATGAAAGAAAATAACCACTTAAATTCAAGTTCTCACCTCAGTTTGAAGAAAAGAAGAAGAAAGGAGTAGATGAGGGACGGAGAAATTGAAGAAAATCAGTTTTTGGGTTTGAGGAATGAAAAATCGAAGAAAGAGAAGTGAAGAAGATGAAGGTCTGTTGTGTTTAAAGGAAGATCAAAACGGTGTCGTTTCAATTTTTTTTAAACCCAACACATACGCGAATGACAGCAACGAGACGCGAACAACAATGAACAAAAATGACATGCAGTTGGGCTACAAAGGACGAGCATTTCACGTGAACGACCGATCTTCTACACAGACGACAACAATGAAGGAAAAATGACTTGCAGCTTGGATTTGAGCATTTTTAGCCAATTTTCACCCATTACACTTATTTTTTTCTTCTTCCAATTAAAATGAATTTCATCAACATTAAAAAAAAATATTAACACTCTAAAATATCATTATTTATGCAAACAACACTTCAAATATTAAAATTAATCCTTCGAAAATAATTAATTTGTAAAAAAATTCAATGGAAAATTATCGAAATAATTAGTCAAAAAAACAAGATATTACAATCTCGTCCTCACATAATTGGTGAACGCGAACGACGAATGCAGATTGGCGTCGACTTGATTTGTTGTGCGGGGCGGGAAGGAGATCAGGGGCATCGGCTAGGGTTGAAAACCCTAGTCGCTGCCCTAACTGTTAAATTACGAAATCACCCTTCTTCTTAAAAAAAATTCAAAAAAAGTCATTAAAATTTTTTGTTTGCTTATGCATAATTGTTTTAGAGAAATGTGAAAAAACACTTTTAGTACATATTGATTTTTGATGAGTTTGATTGATTTTGTATAAGGGCGATTACATTCGGAGACAGTCGTAGACCTTTGGAGTCTTTCGTAGACTTTTGGACACTCAATTAATTATCATTAAATAAATAAATAAATAATTGCTCTTAATTTAAAAAAATACTACACAGAACTTGAAGATGTATCCAAAGAACTTGTGTTCGTAATGTAGTTTGGAAATTTTTTTTTACAAATAATTGCACTATGACTATAAAGAATGGTGCAAATACTTTATTTCGGAAGGATTATTGGCTTGATATTGGATGGCTAGAGACACAGTACCCTTCATTTTTCAGGCTTTGTTTACAACAGCATATTATTGTTCAACAATTCTTTCTGTTGTTGCCTCAAATCTGCAATAGAAATGAAATGAATGAATGATGAATCACGAAAACTTCAAGTCGCTTTCAAGTCTGCAAGAACAAAATAAAAATGAGGTCGGTTGATCTTCGAGGGACTATCCGACGGTCAAGTTAGTGTTTAGTTTGGCAGAACTTTAGATGTAAAATCTGAGTATAGAGAATGTACATTTTAAATGTAATAGAGACTCTTATTTATAGAGAAAGTGTAATAGCACAAATATAATTTCTACAAATATTCTTGGAATAAGGTCTTTTTGTGGGTTTCTGAGTTTGTTTAATGAATTAGGTTAAATGGATTTGAGTGTATGTTATATCACTTTCAAAACCTCACTGATGATGGTAGGCCTCTTAACTTCCGGCGGAGACGATTATGATTTAATGAGAATTTGGACTTCTTGGCTTTATTGCAACTCACTTCTCAGGTTCACCTTCTTCCTTATGTTCATGATGTTTTGGGATGGAATTTTGGTGATAAAAAATTTTCAGTTAAGACCTATACCAGGCACTTTCAGTTGCGGGATTCTTCACCATCTTTTCCTTCTCCTTTTTGGCTTGTTTGGAACCTGAATGTAAGTCCAAAAATTCAATTTTTCACTTGGCTTACACTTCATGGCAAACTTCCATCAAAGGGAAATTTAATTCAGAGAACTATCCTTGCTGCTGATAAAGTTAGTTGTCTTGTTTGCAACTTGGTAGAGACACAAGACCACATTGTATACCATTACCCTTTTGCTAATCAGGTTTTGTCTTCTATTTTAATGTGTTTTGGATTTACGTGGGCTAAACCTTGTTCTGCTCAGCAATTCTTTGAGCTATGGAGAGGACTCGTTTGTGGCAACTTGCAGATTCAATTTTGGAGTGCTTTGGGACAAATTTTGGAATGGGAAATTTGGAAATCTCGGAATAGATGATTTTTTCAAGGCAAAGAAACTTCGGTTGAGGATTTAATCTTCAAGATTATTATACTGTGTTGCTTTTTTTAAATATAAATATAAACATCTTATTGTCTCAAAATAAGATCTGCTAAAGTTTAAGAAACGAAACGACTAATTTTAAAATAACAAAGGCCGGTCTAAAGAATTTATTAAACATCAGATACTGCCAAAAAATTATCTTTTTTAAAATATAAATCTAAATATCTTACTCAGGATACGTTATGTAAAGGTGTTTTAACACATTTTTCACTTAAGACAATGATGCTTAGATTATTTTTTCTCTAATTACTCTGTATTTAACTTATTTAGTTGCCTTTATAGATATGGTGATAATTACGACTGATCACCCATCATAAGAAAGCAGTCCGTTCGCCACTGATTTAACGGCTGTGATCTTAATAGAAGGCACGCACTTGTCAAAAAAAAGAAACAAGAAAAAA
>CAODLS012518333.1:0-15350 GCA_948243855.1 Flueggea neowawraea
GGAAGCTTAAACTATAGTAGAAAATGAGAGGAAAAATAAATTTTGGGCTGTTTTATATATATAGCAAAATTAAAGCCTAGTTTTAAACATGTGATATTTTTTAAAAGCAAACATAAAAATTATCATTTTTGTAGAATTGAAATATAAGTTGTTATTTTTAAAAACTATGACCCAAAATATGACAACTTGTCTAATTAGCACCACTTTGTTGACAACCAAGAAAGGAAGACCTATAAATGTTCTAGCCGAGACTTGGTAGCCCAATCGGTAATACACCCACAATTGACACATGAATCTAGGATTCGAGCTGAGCAGCACACATGTGTGTGTTAATGTCTCCTCGTATTGGATTAAGGCTGAAAAAAAAAAGACCCAGAAATATTGTGTACAGCATTGATGAGGCTATAGAAACTAGAAACCTTTCCATCATTTTTTGAGGAAGTACAAGCCGTTTTAAGGAATATTAAGATGCTATATTATTATTTCAATTTGTAAATCTAAAAAAATATATCTTTTTTTTTCTATTTTTTGCCATACAATTTATCATTTTTTTTTCACAATGACCATTCGATTTACAACAAAAAATCAAACAACTATGGCTGAGATGATAGACTATGGAAATTGAACATTTGGATCATAATGTTTTCATTGACAAATATGTGTTGCTTATAATAGATAAAAATTAACTCCTTTTTAATATAATCCTAAACATTCGCATTAAAGGTTTTTTTTATCAATGTCGCATTAAAGTATGAGTTGAACCTAAATATCTGGATTTAATAAAAGGGTGGGGGTGTAACTCCTTTGAGATGGTTAATGCAAAAAATTATGATGAAGTTGCAATAATAAAGTTTTTCTCGGAATTGGAGTAACAATTATGTGAAGTGATACATCCAAATGCCAAAGCCAACAGCATGTTAAAGAGAGGAATCTATTTTTCCCCCCAAAAAAGAGAGCAACCAACAATTAATGCTTTAAAGTTTAAATGCTTAACAAGTAGGTCGAAGCAAAAACAAAATAAGAAAAAAATCTTGAGAACTTGTTCTTCGAAGAAACAGAGACAGAAAGTTGAAGGATCTCCATACTTACTGCTTCCCTTTTTCGTAGAACTAGAACAAAGGTTAGGACTTTTCTCCTTCAAGCTGAGTGCGTTTATGGCTTCCTTTTATTTTAGGAGCTTAAGTTTTGCGCAGTAATGGGTTCTAATGGCGGGAGAGAATCGAAGTAGTTGATTACTCCTCGTTTCTTCAAGATAATTCTTGAACAAACTGTTGGTCAAGGAAGGCTTGTAAGTGTTTACTTCTCGAGTTTTTGTTTTCGTTTTCTTGAAAGCTTGTTACTTTCATTTACCATGCAAACGTGAAGATTATGAGTATAATTTGTCTTCAGTCAGAGTGTTTTTTCCCTGTCTATTGTTAAAAAGTAGATAAATTTCCGCCAAAACTGCAAGAAATTAGTTGATTTTACCTTTTTTTACCTTTTGATTTGGTTGAGTTCATAAATAAGGGTTGTTCATTAGTGTATTTGGTTTGGTTATCAGGAAATTCCAAGGAGGTTTGCAAGAAAGTTCGGAAATGATCTTCCACGTCAGGTTTTCCTTCAGGTTCCAAGTGGTGCAGCTTGGAAAGTAGAGTTGGTAAAGGATAATGATGGGTTATGACTGCAAAATGGTTGGAGAGAATTTCAGGAGTATTATTGCATAGCTCATGGATCATTTCTGGTTTTTGAGTACAAGGGGCAAAGTTATTTCCATGTAGTTTTATTTGACAAGAGTGCTTCTGAAATAGATTATCCCTTCTGTGCAAATGATGATCGCAAAGAGACTAAATCTGGGAGAGAATATAAAGAGGCAAGGACACATAGAAATGTAGATGATAGTGCAAGTGTGGAAATCCTCGATGATTGTTTACCATCATTAAAGAAGAACAAAAACTCGTCATTGCCATGTCCTCAGCCTGCAAAAGTGGGAAGAAACAGTTTCGCTTTAAAAATGGAGAGCAACTCAAAGTTGCATCAACCTGTTTGCATAAATGTTGAAACGTCTGCAGGAGATATAGTTCCATATTGTCCTAGACAACCGTACGAAGGTTTGCTGTAATTTACATCAGAAAGAGTTTGTATTATACCTCTTAAGCTTGTGTGCTGACGTGTTTGTTTCTTAATTGGAGTATTTCATTTTGCAGCTAAAAGAGGCAACAAAAAAGTGTAGCCAGAAACATGAGAAGAATGGAATCAGCAAGAACACAAAAGTATTGGGAGATGATGAAAAAGCTGAAGTTTTTCATACAGCTAATGCTGCTATAAAGTCGAACAGTCCTAAGAACTTGAGAAGAAATACTTGTGGATCTTCAGATATACAAGGCTTTACAACATCGACTTCCTCAAAAAGGTTGAGAGCTTTCCAGGAAGCTGCTGGTTTCAAATCTGAGAATCCCTCTTTTTCTGTTGCCATGAAACCTGCATATCTCAAGAAGAGTTATGTGGTACGATTTCATTGATTCTCAATATATTGGGAATTACATTTTGACATGTAAATGCACATAAGTTCTCATTTGCCTTCCTTTTGGGACAGAAGGTTAAATGTTCCGGCTTTTCTGACTTCATCATTTCTTGTTTCTTTACTATTGCAGTTCGTGCCCCTCAAATTTGCAAGAGATCACTTAAAGCAGAGGAGAAGTAAAGTTATCCTTCAGATTTTGCATAGAAAAACTTGGACGGTTGGATATAAGATATACAATGGGCAGCATGCAAATGGCCGTTTCCTTTCTGGTTGGTTAGCATTTGTACGTGACAACAATCTGGAAACTGGTGATGTATGTTTATTTGAGCTTACTAATCCCACCAAACTTATACTGAATGTTGTCATTGATCGAACTAATAAAGAAAAAATTACCCCATTCCTAGAACCAAAAGAGAAATTTCTTGTATCATATTCCTGCCCTGCTGATGAGACAATGAGGACTGCCAAACTAGAGAGCTCTTCAGAGTTGCATGGATATGTCGCACATACAGTTGATTGGTCTAGAAGCAAAAATTCTGAGAGTTGCACAGGAGGCTTACATCTGTGTAGTCCTAAGCTACAATCTGAAGACTCATGTAAGCTCTAGCCTTTTTATCATATATGTGTGTGTGTTCCGGGTTCTATTTTAGTGCTCGCTTCATAATATTGTGTACTGGAGAACTTAAATTTTCAGGTAAAGATAGAGGCGAAAGAGGCTTGTCTGCCCAAAAATACAAGTTGAGCAGCAAAAACATGAGAACCAAACCATTGACAGACGGTGAAAAAGCTAATGCTCTTTCCAGAGCTAGTGCTGCTTTCAAATCTGCAAATACTTTTTTCATGGTTGCTATACAGCCTTCATATACACAAAGTCATCTCGTAAGCATGCAATTGAAGCTCTGTGGAGCGATCATTTTTACTAATTGTTTTATATCAAGATTGTCATTTGGTTTTAATTAAGATCTTATTTGTGATTGGCAGAAGAGTTTCCAGATAACTGTTTTCTTTTTCTTTTTTAATTTCTTTTGCAGTGTATCCCATTCAAGTTTGCTAGGAGACACTTTAAGGAGGAAAATGGTGAAATTGTGCTTCAGGATTTGGATGGAAGAGCTTGGACTGTTGACTATAGGATAGCCGTTGACCATCGAAAAGCACGCTTCAAATGCAACTGGGGTGAGTTTGTACGAGACAACAATTTGGAAGTAGGTGATGTTTGTATCTTTGAGCTCATCAAGAGTGCTAAACTTGCTCTCAAAGTTGTCATAATCCGAGCTAGTGATTCCCTTCCATCTTGTGGTGAGTTTGGTTCTTCTTTTACAACGCTTAATGTAGGTTGATGAGTTCATATACCTGTATTCTTTCTTTTTCCTTCTCTCTCTTTTGTTTTGTACTTGCTTTCTGATTGTCAGGTTCAGTGCGTAGTAGTAGATGTATCATGACAGAAATGACTATTAGGCAGACATGAAAATTGAGTTTGGTTTTACCTCTGAGATTGAGCTTGGTTTTACCCCTGAGAATGACAGCATATGTACAATTTTCAAATAGAATAGGATAAAGGGGGAAAGTTTGTTTTGAAGTGAATTTGCATCGTATTTACACTTCTCTCATGGAGTAAATTTAGTCTTCCAGTCTTAGTGCATATATTGACGCTTGATAAGCTCCATTTTTTTTTAAAACGACATGGATGATGGAAGCTCCTGATTTAATGCCATCTTTGATGGTGACTTTTTGTCAATTTCTTATAATTGAAACGACTTTACCTACAGAATATACTGGCTATTTTCGCCAGAGTCCTCTTTTAGGCAAAGACTTATGTCCTTCACCTTTATGCATGTGCCTGGAATATGTTTGTTTCTCAAGTTCTCATAAACAATTTTGGTTACGTTAGGTAGCAAGATAACAGAAGCAGATGATGATTTCTGTAAATTACGTAATAGAAAAAAATAAAAACGGTTAAATTATGTTTGTCAAATACATTAAAAAAATATTCCTAGTGGTACCACCATTTTAAGTTGGATGCACCATTCATTTTGTTGCTTACCGATAGAATATCTGAAATATATGAAACAAAAGCTCTGCTGGTAAGGATCCTCAATTTCTAAAAAGAACACTGATATCTGTTTTCCTAACAGAACATATTTACCTATGTGCTTCAAATATGCAATGAGTTTTGTTTTTTTAATGCCATGCAGGCATGAAATCTGTTTTTGAAGAGAAAGCAGATAGGCAGCTTCCTGAAAGGGCTTCATGTCCATTGGTACCTGAAGTTGTTGAAGCAGCCAAAAAATTTACCACAATGCATCCATCCTTCAAAGTTTGCATGACATTCTCCAGTTTGCAGAGGGAGGTAGTAAGAATCTCCAAAAAACCATATTCTTTTAGAGAACTATAAAAAGTAAAGAAGTCTTATCTACTGCAACATGTGCTACTATCTGTTTTGAATTTGGCCAATACAAAAATATGTAAGCATTTGTTCTCTCGAATAATATGCATGATGCATCCCATGGTTGATTGTTACAACAAAATATGACCTAATTTGAGAGATATATCCAACCATCGTGGCTCGTTGACGACGGCAAGCATCAATTTTAGCAGCATGTAGTGGCAGTGCTTTCATCATATTGATATTTTCGTTCTTGCCTCGTTACTACTGCAAAATTTGGTTTTTAGGCTGATGTTATGGCATAATCCTTTTCTACAGACAGTCCCTGCGAAGTTCATGAGATTTATAAAGCAAGGAGCAGAGAATGCATTAATGTTACAATTACAAATTGGAGAAAAAACGTGGCCAGTAAAGTTGACTCGCTATGTGCCCTACAAAATAGGAAATTTGACATCTGGGTGGGATGTATTTTCAAGAGAAAATCGTCTGCAAGCTGGAGATATTTGTGCTTTTGAACTGGTTGATAGCGAGTCCTTACAATTGAAAGTCTCCATCTTCAGATATAATGGTTAACAGCTCAAGTAGTCAAGATTGACAATCTTTTTTTGTTTTGTTTTCTATGTAATAATATGATCAAGGCCATGAACTCTCACTCTTTGGCTTGTTTTGGATGAATATTGGGTGATAATGAATGTGGGTGTAGTGATATGGTTCTTTCTCTTCAGATTTCTGGATTAAATGTTGCTGTTTTGGTTTCAGTTGAGCTGAACTACGTGTTTCATGGTGAAATGTATTTGAAGCTTTGTGGATTAACTTGATTATAGTTCAACTGCAACATCTCCAGTTCTACATTATTATTCATTTTGAGTTGCTCAATAATTGTAGTGCTGCGCTGATGTAATTAGAAATGTCACCTCAAATGGGACATATGCTGCTGTATTTTCAGTAACATCGTGCAAAAGATCTTTTCTTTCCGATGCTATTGCTTTTGTTTCTTCTCCTTCATTAAGGGAAATCATATTGCATTAAAGAAAATCGTTTTAGCGTTGATAACTTTGGGATGAATCTCCCTCAAGTTTCAGGATTAACTGATTTTCTTTTCCATTTTAACATCAATGTCAACATGGTGTATATACTTAATCTTCTTACTAGCAATGCCAAAAAAAAGAAATCTTTTTTTTTTTTCAATCGGAAGAAGAATTCTGAGTCCAGGGACCAGGCCTTACATATTCATCCCTAAAATATGTAACAGGTATGCCGTGTTCGTGGGGTGAATTTAGTTGGCAACAATTATCAGCTTAAATAAGTAAACTTGTTGATGCACCAATTTTTTCCGCAAGAAGTGGGCCTAAGTCTTTATGGGTTCGCTGCAAAAAAAATTTGGTTGATTCGGAAGTACTGTACGTTGCAACACACAAATAGAGTTGGAGCCGAAAATGGGCAGTTGTCAGAAATGCAGGAATGCTCATTTCTTCATTGTGTACGCTTCAACAGCTCAAAAAATGGAAAATTTTGTACTTCTCTGCTATGATGCTATCACCATCTTTCCACCAGTACAAAATCAAGAAATAATGATCTCTCACCGACCCATTCAGGGATGGACCGGGGTGTCACGGGCAGGGCTTAAAAAAAATTGAGACAGAATTTAAGTAGCAGAGCAGAGGCGTGAAACCGTAAAAGCAAGCATCCATATCTTTGAGAGAGAAAAAAGAAAGGGCGAGAAGAAGGGAGGGAAAGGGACCCCCACCTCACCACCGTTAGTTCTGACTTCCGTCCGCCACAGAATCACAGCCGGCGACGTCGTTTTTTTGGGAAGTTCTCTTTTTCTTCAAGTGATTTGTAGGGTTTAAATTTGATGATGGTGATTGTTGATTGAATCATGCAACATATGGTTATCATTCTAGACAAACAGATTTCTTATGCCAGATTTGCCTTTCTTATTTGGAAGGAAATATTTGAATATGCTCCCTTATTTCCATTGATAACAGTTGTTCTGTTGCGTATATTCCTGTGAAGCTTTTAAACCATGTTTTTTTTTGGTCAACAGATTAAATTTGTATTTATTGCCAAAAAAAATGCGAGAATACATCTCAGTATACTCTGTACAACAAGTCTCCCCCAGCTCTATACTATCTATACAACCCACCTTTGCAACGAATTACTCTGTACAAAAAGGAAGTAGTTTATACCTGACACTATAGCATATGTTCCTAAGGACTCTATTTTCATCTGGAGTCCTATGTTCAAAAACACAATAATTTCGTTCACTCCAAATATTATACGCTGTGCTTGAGAAAGCAATCCTCCTTATCTGTGATTTCTTACTCTTCGATCCAGCCTTTCTAACAAACCAAGCGACTTCTCTGTTCCAGTTCAACGGCCTCCTCATGATCTGAAACTTCCCCAAGATTATCTTTCAGATACTGTTTGAGAATGGACATGAAAAGAATTGGTGATTCACAATTTCCACACCTTCCCCACATAAGGCATAGGTATCATTTGCACACACACCCCATTTCTGTAATCTATTCTTTGTCAACAACTTGTCCTTAATGGCAAGCCAACGGATGAAAGAATGTTTGGGGATATGATTAGATCCCCAAATTAATCTAAACCACGGAACAGTATTCCCTTTTTGGTCGAATATGATCCCATGCGGAAGCTATAGTGTATACTCCAGTCTTCGTTAAGGACCATCTGATAGTATCAATAGCCTCTTCCTGTATTTGGAGTTGCTTAATGCTGGACCAAATCTCAGTAGGTCACTTTGTGGTCTCGGCAATACCCATCTTCCCCTATGAACAACATCACCAAGCTTTGCAATTTTAGGAATAGAAGAATTCTCCACATAACTGACATCCTTCCAGTCCGCAATTGCTTTCCCAGCTATCCAAGGATCAAACCAGAAAGCAAATTCCTTACCATTTCCAAGTTTATAGTCAAAGCAATCCTTAAACGGTCTCTCAACCGCCGCAATTTATTCCAACTCCAACTGTCATCAGGGGTCTTTACAATTCCCCAAAAGCTCAATTGCTTGAGTCTATTATGACTAACCCAGCTAGCCCACAAATTTTCCTTGCTAGTAAGTAAAACCCAGATGTTTTTACCTACTGCAGCAAAATTCCAGGATGCTAAATCTTTAATCCCTAGTCCTCCTCTTTTCTTGGCAGACGTAAAACTTTAAAAGTCACGAGATTCCTCTTCTTATTCTCCCCTTGTCCAGTCCATATAAAGTTCCTAGTAAAACGATCAATTTCTTCTCAGACACTAGCAGGCAGTACAAAAACAGAGCAGAGATAAACATGCAGACTTCTTAATACTGAATTCACAAGCTGCACTCGACCTCCATAAGACAATTGTCTCTAGGTCCAGCAGGTAAGCCGAGAGAGAATTTTTTGTAAGATGGAAGAGCAGTGTTCCTTCTTAAGCCGAGTTGATATTAAAGGAATGCCCAAGTATGTGACTGGCAATTGCCCCTCTCTGAACTTGAGCATCCTCAATATTGTTTGTTTCTCTGCACCCTTAACTCCACTAAAAAACACAGCACTCTTAGTATCATTTATTGTCAAACCCGAGACCTCAGAAAAGTGGTCCAGAACGTCCTTTATGTCTTTTACAGCCAGCTCCTTTCCGCCACTAAAGATGAACAAGTCATCTGCAAAGATGAGGTGGCTTAACTTTAGACTTGCGCATCCTGGATGATATTCAAAAGTGGGGGTAGTCTTGTAGCAAAACTTCTAAATAGGTACTCCATGACAATAACAAACAATAGAGGGGAGAGAGGGTCCCTTTGTCGCAATCCCTATTTTCCAGCAAAAAATCCTTCTAGGCTTCCATTAAGCATGACCGAGAACATAAGAGTTCTCACACATTCCATCACCCCATTGAATGAATTTTCCTGGAAATTTCAGACCAAGTAAACACTCTTCCACAAAATCCCATGCTACCGAATCGTAGGCCTTCCGGAGATCAACCTTTAATGAACATTTAGGTCGACCTTTATGACTGTGATAGCCACAGACTAGTTCATGGGCAAGCAGAACGTACTATTCTTCTGTTCTTGACAAAAGCTGATTGGTTCAAAGAGATAATAGATCCCATGACCTGACCTAATCGTTCGGTCAGGATTTTTGAAATTATTTTGTATAGGACATTGCAACAAGCTATTGGTCTATAATCCGCCAAACCTTCAGGACTTTGCTTCTTCGGGATAATCACAAAAGCAGTTGCATTAATTTGTTTTAGGAGTTTCCCTGAAGAAAAAAACTCCTTTACTGCCTGAGTTACGTCTTCGCCAACTAGTTCGCAAGCTTTTTTGAAAAAATTGGCATTATAACCATCCACCCCTGGTGCTTTATTACTGGTTATAGACCATAAAGCAGTCTTAACTTCCTCTGAGGACACTGGTTTGCAAAGTTCTGCACTCTGAATTTCAGTTACGCTGCCCCCAGTCCTGAAAACTTCATAGTCAATGTGTCCTCTATTAGTACCACCTTCCCCCAATAGCTTTTTGTAAAAGTCAACCATAGCCATAGCAATTTCCTGCTGATCCTGAATAAGACCCTTAGAAGTCTACAAACTTGTGATTTTGTTGGCAGCTATTCTAGTTTTAAGGGAGTCATCGAAAAACTTTGTATTGAGATCCACCAGTTTCACCCAATCCACTCTTGATTTCTGCCTATAAAAGCTTTCCTCTTGCAAACGAAGACTTTGATAGTGACAAACAATTGCTCGATCTTCCGCTAAAAGAATAGCATTAGTAGACTTCTCTTGTAAATCAATCTGCACTTGTTCTAACATCCTTCTACAAGTGTCCACCCGATCAGATATCTCAGAAAAAGCCACTCTATTTAGTCTCTTCAGGTCCTGTTTTAACCCTTTTAACTTTGTCCAAACCCTAAACATGGCAGACCCCTCAATCTCCCTATTCCAGCTTTGTTGAAGAATGTCCTTAAAAGATGGATGCATGGTCCACTTATTAAAAAACCGGAAAGGGGTTTTCTTCCTTTCACCTCCTTGCTTTATATGAATGATAAGCGGGGAATGATCTGAAATTCCCAGTGGTAACACATTATACTCCGACTCCATATATTTATCAATCCATTCCACATTCACTAGGCAACGATCCAACTTCCGCCAAATTCGGTCCTCTCTCCCTTGATTGTTTGTCCACGTGAACTGGCATCCTCTATGTTTTAGTTCTAATAAACCACAGTACAAGAGGCAATTCTGAAAATCTGACCCAATTTCCTCCACTTCCGTGCCCCCAATTATTTCAGTATTATTAATAATATCATTAAAGTCTCCACTAACTACCCAACTATCTGACATGTGCTCTGCTATCCCGCACAGATCCTGCCAAAGTTTCTGCCTCTTCCTGGCACAATTTAAACCATACACAATTGTCCACCAAAACATCTCTTGTCCAATACTACATTGGCAGTGCATCAATTGATCCAAGATAAAAACCGGAGTCATTTTGATTTTTCCTTCATCAAAAACTAACCAAATTCTACCCGCACGTGAACCAACATAATTGGTAATGAGCTTCCAATTTCGCATCTTCAAGCCCTTAAAAACCATCTCCTCAATTACTTGTCGCCCTCTAGTTTCTAATATGCCCATAGCAACAACCCTCTGCTTAACAATCAGAACCTTCATCTCTTATTGTTTCAAGGGGTCATTTAGACCCCTAATATTCCAGCAACCCATCAACATCGGCCCCTGTCCGGGGGTTTTATAATCCTCTTCGGCCTGCCTTCTCCCACTTTTATATTCCCCACAGATCCCTGCATAACACTAGGTACACATCTGTTAGCATCTACATTACTTACAGGCTAACCACCAGACTTAGAAGTTGAAGCTCCATTAGTCTTTATTGTAAGTCTCAATGAGCAATGGAATAACACTCTAAGAGGGAGGTGAATTAAATTTTTATCAAGTTAAAAACTTTGTCTTTTGCAAACTAAAACAAATAACAAAATTTTTTACAAATAAAATCAAAGTATAAATGCGGAATTAATAAAATAACCAATCCACAATCAAGATACTGCAAATATACAACAATGTAAAGTAAATAGAGTAGGAGAGAGAAAATTAAAACCCGATATTTATAGTAATTCGATTCTCTTGACCTACGTCCACTCATCTAGATCCACTAGAGACTTCCAATCAACTAACTCCTCATTTGCAAGTGGAGGGAAATCGTTTACAACACTTGTTTTTGGGAGCTCAACAAGCAAACTGTTACATCTTATTTCAAGGACAAAACAAGAAAATCAAATTCCTAATTTTTGCTAGCTGAACTAGAAAATCGTATCCCTAGTTTTTGAGGGGCTGAACTAGAAAGTCGTTACCATTTGTTTTTAGGAAAAAACAAGCCAACCAAACCACTACTTTTTGCAAGCTCAACTAGCAAACCATTACCCAATAGTTTTCTAAGGTTAACTAGCAACCACTCTTGTTTTTTAAGGTTTAACAAGGAAACCTAATTACGCTCAAGGAAAAAAATATTGCTTGATACGAAATCAACCCTAAGAATATAGTAATATAAAGCTCACACCAACCCAAAATTCAGACTGCAAGTGAATAGCTCAAATAGGTCTAAAATGCGAAGAAAAGAGAGAAAGTGGATAACAAACTTTAGCAAAGATCTCTCTGGCTTCTCTTCTAATCTGGGATGTCTATTTATAGCCACTCTTAGAAATATGGCCATTGGAAGCCTCGAAGTAGTTGTTGTGAAAGAATAAAAATTCTGATTTAAATGACGTCACCCTTCACTACGTGTGTTGTTGTCCATCTACATGCATAGTTCATTGTTCTATCTGAGTTATGTGTGTGTTGACAACAAGTCTACATGCATTGCCAAAACTCCAGTGTTTGATGCCTTGAATAGATGAGCATCTACTTGCTTTGCGCTGATTCTACGTGCATAGTCCCCTGATCTACATACTTTGTACCACGTTCTACATGCATTGATCTGAATTCTAGAAAATGCAATTTTTATCCAGTGGCTTTCTATGTGCACAATACTCCTTTCCACATGCGTAGACGTTCCTATTCAAAGATAATACCTTTGATCCTTTACGTGACTGTATTAGAGAATCAAATTCAAATTCCCGAGGAGGGTCTTAATTTTGTGAACTAGTCCAGCTCATCCTCGTCTTCATGCGTTGCACATCCATCTACGTGCATTGAGCTTCTCTTTAAAGATCACACATTTGCCTCTTCAGCGTGCTTTGATCAACATTCAACGTGCCTCTACTCTTGTACATTTTCTCTTCATCAATCTGACATTTGTCTACGTACGTTGCAACTCATCTGCGTGCGCTGATCTTTATCTGCGTTCCTTGCCCTTACTTCTGCGTGCTTATATCAATGTTTGACACTTTCTGCTTCCAGGCTAACTACATCTACGTGCGTTATACAGTTCCTGCATGCGTAGTTGTCAGTTTTGCTTACAGCAACTTGCTTTGATGGTTTGTTAAGTGCTTTGTTTTCAAATATCTACAAGTCTACACCTTTGCACCTTTTTCATGGATGTTTTATACACATCATCATCAAAACCAAACTCAACAACAACCACTTCAAAGCAAGCTTGGACTATTTTCCATAGACAAATTCCCAAATGTCATTGTGGTGTGATTGCAATCTCTTTGGTGTGACTTCAAAACCTTAATCATGAAGAGTAAAGAATCAATTGCTGATTTTTTGTTAAGGGCAACGACAATAGTCAGTCAAATTCAGTCCTATGGTCAGAAGATTACTGACCAAACAATTATTAAGAAGGTACTTAGAAGTTTGAACTCCTAATTTGATCATGTAGTAGCTGTCATAGGAGAATCTAAGGATTTTTTTATCTTTTTCATTTGATGAACTAATTGGGTGTCTTCAAGCACGTGAGACAAGAATTAATAGGTCACTTGAAAAGAATGACGAGAAGACATTTCAAGTGAAGGAAGTAGCCACCAAAACTAGAGATGGTGAACATTCAACAAGTGGAGGTTGTGGAAGAGGATGATTTTGTGGACGAGGTCGCTGTCGTGGAAGAAATAGAGGTAGATATAAACGACAAAAGTAGTTCACTAAACCAAGAACCATGGGGAACATAGTCCAATGCTACCATTGCAAGGGATATAGACACGTAAAGGCTAATTGTTGGTACAAAGATTAGAAAATAAATTTCACAATAGAGAATAAAGAAAAAAGTAAGCTTTTTTATGGCTCAATTTACCACTAACCATAAGTCTAACAATTTGTGGTTCGTAGATAGCGGTTGTTCAAATCATATGACAGGTTTGAAATCAACATTTCATGAGCTTGATGAGACACAAAAAATGATAGTGCAACTTGGAAATGGCAAGGAACTGCAAGTTGAAGGGAAAGGCAAGGTAGGACTCGCAACTAGCCTTTTTAAGCTCAAGTTTCTAAATACTGTTCAATTTGTACTTGATTTAGGATGTAATTTTTTGAGCGTTGGACAACGAATGGCTAGTGGATACTCTGCATTATTTGACGATGATGTGTGTGCTATCAAAGAAAAACAATCAGGTCAAGAGTTGCTCAATACCAGGATGATCCAAAACAAAATGTTCCCATTGGACGTTTCAAATGTGGGAAATTTTGTTCTAACTATCGGTGGAAAAAATGACTCAAGGCTATTGCATTTGAGATACATGCATCTCAACATTAAGGGCTTGAAATTGTTGAGTGATAAAGGTATGGTTCTTGGACTACCAAAAATTGGCTCTAGTGATTTATGTGAAAGTTGTGTTTATGGAAAACAAACTAGAAATCATTTTCTATTGGAAAGTCATGGAGAGCTCCAAAATGTCTTGAATTGGTTCATAGTGATTTGTGTGGTCCTATGCAAAATAACTCATTCGGTGGGAGTCGTTATTGTTGGATAACGTGACACCAAAGAAATCCACCAAAGATCCATGCAAATTGATAAAACCGACAATGGAATGTGTGTTTACCTCGATTCTTTGAAACAAGAATGAGAAGGTGATGTTGAAATAGAGTCTTAGACGTTGCAAGATGCAAACGCCCTCTATCGGTATCCACACGAACAGACCGCCAAGGTGTTGGTGTGCTAGCACCAAATTTTTGTCTCTAAAAAATACCTTACTATTTTTTCTCTCTTTCTTTAAGTAATATGGACAGCAATAAAGAGAATGGAGGAAGGAGACGGCAAGGGTTTCACATAAGCCTACTTATAGACCTTAATAAACCCTAGTCCTAGTATTACTAGGAGATCCAATTCTACTCTGACAATAATTTGTTTACCCTAATTACACAAGGACGAATTACTCCAATATTTATTTGTACTTTAATAAATAAATCCGGCCATATTTTATTTCATAAATAAAATATAAATTCTGCCCACTTATTTATTTCATAAATAAATATTAATTGCCTATTTCTTTTGTTGACCAAGTCAAAACTCTTTCTTAGTTGACTAAGTCAAACAAACTATTTTGACTAGGTCAAATGAATTTTAATTTGTTTTAAAACCAGTCTAAAACAAATTATTTTATCACCCAGTTTAAAATAACTAACCAATTAATTGTATTTAAAATGTTCTCATAAAATAATAGCAAGATACATTATAACAATAGCTCGTTTTAGTGTGTGACCCTATAGATTTACTCAATATTAGCAGTAGGCCCAAATTACCATTTAGGCCCACAAGTCATAAGCGGGCTCTAGCAAGACAATATGACTACCCAACTTGAGCGAATTTGATGACTCGACAATATCTAATCCACAGTACGATATTTAGTCCATTCGTCGCGCGATATCTCGATTAAGCATAAAGCATTAATCATGTCATCTTTATAAGAGCGGCCAAGTAGACTGACAAAACATATGATATTGATAACCCTTATCAATCTCATTCGAGCATGACCATGCATTTCATCAGTCCTACTTATCAAGTGGCCAAGAGATATCTCACTCAAATAAGAGCGGGACAAATTCCTTCATTATCACTCACATTCCTCTACATGATTTACAACATGCCCAATAATAGTTTGCATTATAATCCTGTTAAGGATGATATTGAACTATATCAAAACATGGAGTTCCTCATGTAGGAATATATGGTGAATTCAGGTCGAAGAGCTCAAATATCACTACTGCAATAAGAAGTATTTATGACCTAATCCATGTTGTATTTCTCATAGAGGGTCAGTCCAATATCATGTTCTCAACATGTATTTACGTTTTTGAGTGACATCCCATGTCCATGATCAGTAAAACATGATCATCCCTCAAAACACATACCGGTCTTACTTCATTATCATTCCCATGATAATGATCGAACAAGGACAATTTAGAATAATATTCTTTCATCTTAAGGTTTTACTATCAAGTCACGCACTTGATAACATAAGGTAGAACTAATTATTCATGGATACTTTTATCAAGTTACAAAATTATAGAAAATAACAAGATAATAAAATG
>CAODLS012518744.1:0-25474 GCA_948243855.1 Flueggea neowawraea
CATTTCTAGCAAAATCTGGGCCAACATTTCATGGACATTGAGCAGGTGGTTGATGTAAGCTCTTGTATGGTTCTTGCATGTATAGCAAGAGCAGCATTCAACAATAGGTGCTGTGTCTTTCCTGAAAGAAAATCACATATTCAATCTAAAAGTAGAATAAAGACGAAAATAATGAAAAAAAAACTATTCGAACATAAAAAATATGCTCTCACTAAGTCATAACTAAAGTAATTTATATTCTAAACATTCACAAGCCTTTTTCTCAGTCCCAATCTATAGATGAATTAGAATTTAAATCAATTTGTGGTGCGTTGATATTCAATGCATTTTATTAAAAAAATATATATAACTCCACTAATCATAACTTAAGTATTGAAAAAAATATTAAAGAAGGATGAGAAATTTCTTTAATAAAAGGAAAAGCTACAAGTATATCACAGCCATTAAAGAAATATACCACACGGACGCACACAATTAGAGGGAAACTAACATAAACTTTGACTCTGAGTTGAATTTAGTTTACTAGGTAGCTCTCATACAAAGGGAAAAGAAGGAACTACAGGGACAACAGAAAACCACCAACATCATTTTGCTGGAAATAAGCAAGAAATCAAATAACTTAATTTCATTTTTTGGTCGGGGAGAAAGATCACACCTTTTCTGCATTATATGTTTTACTGAAATATGTAAAAAGCAAGAAGAAAATGCTGTCTACCGCAAGGTAATGAAGAAGAAAACAGTAAAATGGGGCATCACATCAATTCTTATATAAACTAGGGAATATCACAAACCACTCCATCCAATGGAATATAAAAAACAGGGTAAACAAGAAAATGTTGACTACCACAAGGTAAAGAAGAAGAAAACTCTAAATATAAACCAGGGAATATCAGAAACCTCTCCATCAAAAGAGTTTTTCTTTAATAGTTTTGCTAAAGTGGGTCATCACATCAATCTGCTTATCTCAATACTTTGGGAGGTGGCACACGATTAGGAATAGGAATAATGAAATGCATCATTAAACCGGATATACTTTTCAAGTTACATGTATGCATCTGTCTTGGGCTCACAGATTTGTTTTCTGGCATTTGCAGAAAACTATGCTATAATATGGGATAAGTTTCATATTTTCATTATGAACAAGGAGGATAACAACTGAAATCTAAATATTCACAAAATAAATGAAAAAGTAAGTGTTATCATTTGTCAGTGAAAGCCGACTAGATAAAGTATCAGACATTAATGAGAACATCTAAACGGAGAAAATGATGGAATGAATAGGAGAAAATAAGAAGAAAATGATAGATTGCCTGTTAAAACAAAAGGTGTTTTAAAAGAAAAAATGTGAAGAACATAATAATGTTATACGAATATATCATGTTCCCGAATCACAAAATATTAAACATAGTAATGAAACTTAAGATGTTTATATTATTTTGACAAAAATTTCTAAAGTGAGATTTACGGCAATCTAAAAATAAAATTACTAATATAATAATAAGTACTAAACTACCTGTATATTGTTGCTTTCAGATTAATCTTTGTTTCATCCATTCCAATGTTACTTGGCCGAATATCAGATGGAATGCCATCTAGTGGAAATGTAAGTGCAAAGCCCCCAAGTGTAAGATGGTATATATACCTTCACAAAGTCATTCTTTCATCATTTAAAAGTAAATTACAAGGAATAAGAAAATCATAGAAGAAATATTGAGGCGCTTACAAAGAATCAAAAAGATCAATGCCAGCTGCAACACCCTGTAAGACCTCCTCTGTCATATACAAAAAGTAAATAACCAAAAAAGTTTGTCATCCAAAGCCACGCTTGTTCCAAAAGGGGAAAAGAACAAAAATATAACGATATGAGGGCTAAGGAGTGGAAAATGTTCTATCAAACAAGTTTTTTTTTTTTTTTTGTAAAAGCAACGCAACTGAAAATATAGAGTACTCTTTTCATTAGTTTTATGTTTCCGATAGTCACAAAGCTGAAGTTTTTAGGCAAGCAAGAGATAACTAATGCAGATAAAATCTTGATAATCTCAACAACCCAATCAAGAGAAAAAGGTGCATTCATTTGCAGAAAATTATCTTTGTTCTGAAAAAATAGATTTATATAGATTTGTAAATTTGAATTAGTTGTTCAAAACAAATCTGTTCTCTGAAACAGAAAGTCAATTGATAAGAATGTCTACAGTCAACAATTTACCTGGTAGTCCAAGCCCACCTATCAGCCGTGGCCTTTCTTCTTGTAAATTATCCTGAAAATTTCACAGCGGCATTTGTACTCAGAAAAATATCATAAACTAGCACAATGCAACTAATCCATCTATCCAATTTCGCAAGCTCTTCACAAGGCCATGGTATCTACTTATCACTGTTTCTCCCACTATTCTGTTGCAATGAGGAAGCTTTATATGCAAGATATCCAAATTTAAAAGAAAAAATCAATTTAACACCATATTAACAGTAGGAAAAAGCAAAACAGAATGAACATCACAAACTAAAACTACAAACTTTTTGGCTCTCAATTAACCAGGAATATCACATTGATCTTCAAAAACCCAACTCAGACCAATTTTGTTATGGGAAAAAATGAAAGGAATTTAAAGTTAAACTTTTCAGTCCATCTTGGTAAACCAAACTGCATAAACAATGTCCCTAAACGAAAAGAAAAAATAATACTATATAATTTCAACTTTCACACCCTAAAAAATAACTCCAAGCTGGTAGACTACCAATAAGCTCATGTGCCATCCCCGAGATTGAGCCTACGATCATGACGCAATCCAGGCTGATCTAACTACAAATTTCTGTTAGCCATCTAATTAAGCTAATTGGAAACACAATGGCTTTAAAATTGTTATTCTCATTATGTCTTGTTTCAAGTCTTTAATCAGAGTTCATTCCTCATTAGCTATATACAGCTAGCCAGCAACCAATAGATATACTATACATACATATTCTTCAGAACAGAGGAGAGTATGAATGGTTTTTCAAATTCAAAAAAAAAAAAAAAGAAGAAAAGACCTCTAGAAGGTGATTACTCATTACTGTGAAAACAGTCCAACCTAAATGAATCTATGAAAAATAGAAATGCAAATATTTGACATCAATGTTTGTATCTTACAGTTACAGCTTTAAGAAGAGTAGACCGTTCCTCCATGCTCTCTCCAAGCCCAAATCCTCCAATCCAATAGCCTGAAGAAAGAATTTTTCGAACAAATTTAGAATTTTAAAACAACAAACATAAGAAAATCAAAATTTAGTGAAACACAGCTACTCCATAGGCAGCAAAAGCTCAAGCATAAGCCCTGCTATTCGAAAGCATGCAAGAGAAACAATAACTTCATCATAGTAGAAGCTAATTAAAAATTCATGAATGTAAGAAGCAGGAAAATAAGAACAATAAAGTAGATAGTGAAATTGTTCCTCCTAATAATATACAGGTAAAGGTCAGAAGCACAGAAAAAGCTCTAGAATTATTGTTCCTTTTCAAGCCAGTGAACAATGACTTTAAAATGTGAAGAATGTCACCTCACAGTCTTTAAACCAGAACACAGTCGAACGAAATAAGATCATCTGCCTTACTAGAATAAAGGGACACTTGAGGCGGCAATCCAATGATGTCAAATTTTAAAATGGCAAAAGGCAATATTACAGCCATCAATTTTGCACTTTTTTCCCATAAATAACAAGTGTTTTTAGACATAACTCTGTTTAATAGAACTAGCCTTCTGTTTAAGAGCATTGCATGTTATTGAGTTCTTTCTATTTATAATTTAATTATTTTTAATATAAATATATACCTTTAAATTTTGATAGTCAATTTTCATCACATAAAATAAAAAAATAAAATTATGTAATAAAAAACTTAATCGAATATGCTTTATTTTTTTGATAAATCGAATATACTTTTTAATACTTTACATATAACAATATTACTACGTTACATTATCTAATAAATATTTAACAAAACATAAATTTAGCACCATAATTAATTTATAAGTATTTAATATAATTGTAAATTGACACAGGTCAATTGAAACCTACATACAAAAAATTAAATTGGTAGTGTATTAATTACCAAATGATAATTATAAATTAACTGATTGCTAAACGGATAATTATAATAATAATTAATTAATTGGTAGTATATTCACTCCCACAAGGACACTCCGAAACCACTCTGAAACAAGTGGTAGACCAAGGTATGAATTCTTATTTTTCTTTTCCACTTAATTTTTTAATGGTGAAATATTATGAAATACTTATAAAACAAAAAACTTACAAGTATTTATGAATAAATAAGAGGTTTAAACGTGTTCAAAAAAGTTTTCTACACATCCGTACATTTATATATGTTACAATATGATATGTCTAGTTAACTCCATAAATAGAGGGTGAAGGTTGCATTTGCATTTCCACTCCCCTGATCCTCAACAACTACAATCAAATGGCATAAAAAATCCATAACAAAATAGAACATCATGAACGAGATTTAATTCAAATCAGAGAGACAAAGTCAATACCTGATACATTGCGCTTCGCAACTTCGCCAGCACAACGTTTACGTTCTTCCGCATTAGAACCTCCAACAACAGATCCAAAAACAACTCCACCTGCCTAAATTAAATGATCATGTATTTCTTCACTCTAAATATAAGTTAATTACATAAGTAATTTCTAGCGTCCACAACTATGTCAAAAGTAGGCATAGCCAAAATACAAAAGGGAGAAATTTAGAAATCAATTATAATACAACAGTCAAAAGCATCAGCAAAAGGAGCTACAAAAGCTAAGGTGGTAATCTAATCCATATCATGGGTCTATTTCGAGGCCATGTTTTCTCATGATAATGCCTAATTCATGCTAATGGGATCATGGATGAAAACCTGGCATACATTGAAAAGCCACAGAGATTTGGAATATCAATATGACAAGACAACTTTGGTGAAGGTCAATATTTGGAAAGATTTAACCATTCAGGTTAGATCTCTTGGGCAAATCAAAATTTGAAGACCTTGCTCATGAGCAGCCAAAACAGAAAAATCCGCCAAAATTGGTGTTATAATGTTCTATTGATGTACCTCCTGATAGCTTATCATCATTGGGCAGGATGATTGACTGAAGATGGCATCAACTGTCGCCTTTTCATTCTTCTAGGTTTCGATTCATAAAAAGACAAAAAAAATGCAGATGCAGCAATTACAACTTTGGTAAAGAGACTTCTATTATCACTTCATTTCTATCATCAGTAATTTTACCATTGCAAGTACCGAGTTTATATTTAGGCTCACTCATATTACCTTTGACACTAATTTTTGTTTTCCAATACTTTAAAACAGAAAAAGATAATTTCTTTCCAAATCTTTGTCTTCAACATATCTTATATTTTTAAACTAAAATCCTAACCTGCACATTTATGGCTTGGTACTGAAGAAGATCTTCCTATGAGAACCATAGCCATTAAAACCTCGGAGAAAATTGCCAGCCTCAGTCATCCCTATTAGATCAATTTATACCAATTTGAAAAATACAATATCACCTTCCAGTGAAGTAACAAAATCAAGTCGTGTGCTTTTTACTGATCCTATCCCCACACCAAGGATGTCCATAAATACTTATCAAAGAAAGGATGTCCATGAACAATCAGAATTTTCTCACTTTTCAATCCCATTACACTTCCAGTCCCAATGATGCATGAATCCATTTTACCCTCTATAACCTCACAACAAATAATCAAAAATGAACAAGCAGCCACAAGACTTATGCTTTCTCTTTGATTCTTCATTTAGATATAACGAAAAATAAAGAAAGGGCATTGAACATAACAGTCAACTAAACAAAGAGAGAAAAAAATTAGCAAAAACATAATCCATTGAAAATTAAAAATAAAAAAAAAACCCTTTGTTCTCAACATACAAATAATTAATCAAAAGTTCTATTCAGTAGTAAAGCATGACAGCCATTAGGGGGGGACAAACTGATCAAGACGAGAAGTATCAAAAACCATGCTTTTCAACAAAACTTCAATGCTTTAAAGGAAAATAGAATTACTATCTACTTTAAGCTAAGAAAATCACATAGAATTCAAAATACAAAATTACCAAACAATTTCAAAGGCTGCATACTGAAAGCATACACATATAAAGCCATATATTAGACATATACCCTTTTTATTTTAATATACCATAGGAATTTTTTGTCTGTTATCTTAACATAACATAATTTTAAAAATGATTTCACCACAGCACCATGTTACATCCTTAATTCAAACAGGGGAAAAAAAGAACAGGTGGAAGTATCTACCGAGTTTAGCGCAATGCATTCGTCAAGCCATTTTACAGTCCGATCAACCGAAGTCGTATTTCTCTTATTCGATATCCAAGCAGGTACTTCATCAGCCAATGTAGCAAAAATATTCGGCCTCATCGAAGAAATCATCTCCATGTATTCTGCAGGTTTAACCTGCAACAATCATAAAGTCAACAAACCGAATTTCCAAAACATAACAGAGGAACAATGCAATACCGTTGTCTGTTTCACGTTGTTTTGAAATTGTAATATACTGAACGCAATTGACAATGCAATGAGCTGAAATATAACAAACACAAATATCCCAAAAAGCAGAAGAAATCTGTGGAAAAAAAAACTAACAGACAAAAATTACCAGACGACGACCGCAGGGAGTTTCAAAAGAAGCTCCGATTTTATTGGTGCCATCACATTCTGGTAGACACTGGATGGAATCCCTCCCCACGGCCATGAACACATAATCGTTCAATCCAAGCATTTGGTGGAGTCCTCCAATGCTCGATATTGTTTTCATAGGAGGACCTTCCAAACTGCAGGTACCAAAACGAATAGATATATTTCATCATTATGTTGACGAAAAATTAACAGAAATTATAAAAAGACATTAAAATAGAAGTGAAACTGACAAGTGAAGAGGGCTAAATTGGAGGAGAGCCGCGTCAGGAGAAGGAAGGTAAGGAAGTAAATCGGGAGATATGAAATGAGGGAGTCCTTTGCGAGTGGAGAGGAGAAGAGAAGGCGTGTCTATTGGAAAAGAGCAGTTGCCAAGGTGGAGGACGCCCGCCCTTGCGTTGCTGCCACTACTCCATGCCTTCACCGCGAAATTCATTCTCTCTCCCTCTTTACAGTTGCCGCTCTTTCTCGCTCCCTTTTTTTTTTGAAGAGTCTTTCTCGCTCCTTTGGCAGCGGCTACCAGGATTTCAATCATCCATTCAGCCCTACTTGAAACCCTCAACCAGAGGTGTCCACAATTCGGTCGGCCAAAACTGAACCAAACTTTGCGGTTCGCTTCGGGACTTTCCATACACTCGGTCAGTTCGGTTCGATTTTCTCTTGTCCTTTTCAATTTTTGGTCAGTTGGATTAAAACCGAAACATACCGAATTAACCGATTATATATATATAACCCAACTCCACACCCAAACTTTTCCAATATTACACGCCTTTCTATTCCTCTCTTTACGCTATTCTTCCAAATTCTAACTCCCCAACCTTGTCATCTTTCACGCAGCTACTCTGCTCTCATTGCTTCCTCTTCTATGTCTCAGTCTTCCTATTCTCCTCTTGCTTCCCTCTCATAGTTTTCAGTTTCCTATGCATAGATTACGACGTCCATCGTCTTTGATAGTAGATTTGATTCTCTTTCTCCTTTCCTTACGCTTGAAAGCAACAAAGACGGGAGATTGATCAACGGAGAACAGTGGATCTTGGCTTGGCTTGTTGAAAAAGGCGAAAAAGTTGTCCCACATTGGTTGAGTTTTTTGAAAACTTTTTTAAATCGTTTAAACTTTATGCTAGATTTGATTTTTTTTGGCGTAAATATAAATTCTTTCATTGCAAAAAAATATATATACAACCGTATTTCTCATATACAATTCCTTCCTACATGCTGTAAAAGGAAGAATTTAATTCTCTTTCTCCTTTCCTTAAGCGTAAGAACAGTCAAAATTATCGGTATCCATACAACAAATCAATAATCGAGCGAATTGAAAACCAATAAGTGGTTCAAGTTACTAACATCAAGAAGTACACGAAAATCATGTAATATGACGAAACCAAAATTCAAGTCACAAGGATCTTTCATGTCATACGGCACATAGACCGAACGACCAGTATACTATGAGAGTTTACATATTATACACTGGTTAAGATCATATATCATCTCATTGACTAAATCCTGCTAAGAGGTGTCACTTTGTAAAATAACTCAATTTTGTCAATGGTGTATGCAATATGTGATGCACCGCGAAAGGTTTATTTGCAACTCTCTAGAATTCTCCATCCAAGTGTAAGAGATGAGTAGAGTATTCTAAAATATTGTAGATATTTAGATATTTTCATGTAAAATATAGAATTATGTAGATAATTCTAGAAGGTCAATATGGATTGTAGGTTCGAATTGATCTTGGTCGTCCATTGAGGAGGTGGAAGCTATAAATACACCTAAAGTCCTCATTTTTACCATCTAAGTCATTTGTGAGCTTTCTCAAATAATAGATTGTTCTCCACTTTGTTTATCCTTTGTAAGTTCTTAGGCATCTTTACTCTCTTGCTAGCATCATCTAGCATACAAGGGCGAGGCTGACTAGCATTCTAACGAAGGAAGTTCGCTAGTGTCCCTCTGTCGTTGGGAGAAAAGACCAAGCCCATGACAAATAGCAGTTGAAATGTGCTAGGATATATGCCTTACCCTATTTTCCTTTACACAATCACCACTTTTCAACTCATAATCTTGAAAAGCTGAATTCTTCATTCACCATTATGTTTCAACTAATGAACACAATGATCGGTCAGTGAATCACGAAATTTGTGAATGTGTTCCAAACAATCTTCCCTTCTTACACCATGCAATCCATCATGAACTAGCTCGATTGTCTAGTGTGCCCCATCCAGTCGAATCATTCATAATGTTTGACAACACACGAAAGTAGTTGCACCAATTCATACTTCTTGTATGGTTAAGGATCTTAAGGGTAGGAAGCGCAGAGAACCTACTGAAATATCTTGTAAATAATTGTGATTATGTGCCATATCTGTATAAGTAATCTTAGGAATTAGTATTTATTTTCTTTTATATTAGGGTGATTAGTTAACCAGTATATTTCTCCTTAATTAGGGATATTAGTTGCCTTTTTTTGTTCCTGTTAAATCCTTTAAATAGTTGCACATCAATATAGAAATTCATTCAACCTTTTTATATTTCTTTGTTTTCTGTTTTTATGGTATCATAGCCAAAATTAAATTCCTAGGGTTGAATCCTTTTTGCTTCTCTTTATCCCAACAATGTCTGAAGTCACGTCTGAAATAAGCCAACCTCTTCAGCCATGTCATTTCGAACCCTAGAGAAATACATATGAAAATCATCCCATTCAGATTACTACAATCCGACTAAATAGTGATAATTTTCTCTGATGGTGACAATTTGTTTGCATGTATCTCCAAGGGATAGTAAAGATCGCCTATATCATGAGCAATAATAAGCACCTGATGTGAATGATAAAACTTATGCCATTTGGGATGTTGAAAACTCAATGGTAATAACATGGTTGGTCAATTCTATGATTGAAGAGATAAGTGCAAACTACATGTGTTACTCTACATCCAAGTAATTATGGGACAATATTTCATAGATGTACTTTGATCTTGTAAATCAATCCCAAGTTAACAAGTTGACCTTACGACTTGGGGATATTTACCAAGGTGATGATTTTATAAAAAAAAAAGTATTTTAATTCTCTTAAAAGAATTCGGCAGGACCTGGACTTATTAAATGATTATGAGAGGAAATCAAATGATGACTGCAATCAGTATAAGAAGTTAATGGATACTGGCCAAATCTTCAAATTTCTTACAGGTCTAAATGTTGAATATGATGAGGTACATGGCCACGTAATTGGCAGAAATCCCTTGCTTCCAATTGGTAAAGTATTTGTGGAGGTAAAGAGAGAAGAGAGTCAGAGACCATGATGTTGGGAAAGAAGATTGTCGGGACAACCACGTATGTGAAAGGATCATCTTGGTTATTCCTAAAGCTCAAGTAAGCAATAGAAAATTCCACAACCATCTTGCAGAAGAGAAAAGCAACATGTACTGTGACTATTGTGGAAAGCAGCACCATACTCGAGAAAAATGTTGCAAGTTGCATGGTAAACCTAAAAATCTATTAAACAAACCACCTCATGTCAAAGGAAAAAATTGGTGAACATAACACACCTACAACAAATGAGGTTGAGTCACTCCATTCAATAAAGAGCAATTAAGTCATCTTTTTAAACTGTTGAACTCTTGTTCACCATCTAATGCTTCTATCGGTTCTATGACACAAACATGTAGTAATCCTTTGACATCTTTTACTCTTGAAAGAACCACTCATTGGATCATAGATTCAAGAGCCTCTTATCATATGACAAGTTGTTCCAAATTGTTTCATTTATATTATCCATGTTCTGGTTCTAAAAAAAAATAGAATAGATGATGGTAGTTTTTCACCTATTGCAGGCAAATGAACCATTAAAATTTCAGAAAATATCTCTTTGAAATTAGTTTTACATGTTCCAAATATTGCATGTAATCTTCTTTCTGTTAGCAAATTTTACAAAGACTCTGATTGTTCAATTCTTTTTTTCTTCTTCCACTTGTGTTTTTCAGGGCCAGAACTCAGGGACGACGGTTGGAACTGCTAGAGAAATAAATGGGATGTACCACTTTGAAGAAAATGGTTTTGGAAATAAAACAGCTCATGGATTAGGTAGTAAAGTTCAAACTTTGTCTGTGATCAAGTTATATTGTGGCATAGAAGATTAGGGCATCCTAGCTTTCTATATCTCAAATATTTATTTCCTGAATAATTCAAAGGGATTGATTGTCAAAACTTCATTGTGAAGCTTGTCAATTTGCTAAAAGTGATCGTGTTTTGTTTCCAATAAAACCATATTCTTCTTCAAAATCATTTTATTTGTTGCATAGTGATGTTTGGCGTCCATCCAAAGGTAACACACCTTCTGAAAAAAAATGGTTTGTAACCTTGATTGATGATCACACATCAGTTTGCTGCGTTTATTTGTTGGAAAAGAAATCTAAAGTTGAACAAAGATTTAAAGATTTTTCCACATGATTGAAAATCAATTTCAAACAAAAATTAGCATTCTAAGAACAATTAATGGGACTAAATATTTCAACAAATATTTGAGAACATTTATCTTGGAAAAAGGTATTTTGCATCAATCAACTAGTTGTGACACACCTCAATAAAATGGAATTGCCGAAAGAAAAAATAGACATTTACTTGAAGTTGCTCGGACACTTAGGTTTTTGATGAATGTTCCTAAATTTTTGTGGGTTAATGCACTCCTAACCTATTGTCAATATATGTATAATAGTTAGAGAATTCTCCAAATTTGTGACAAGTAGTTTCTTAGTTGATTGACAAGTGGCATATGGTTTATTATTTCTTAATGTCTTTAAAGAAAATAACGTGCGTGTGTGTTTGTATATATATATATATATAAAGTTTGGGAATTTTTCCAAAGTTTCAACAAGTGACATTTAACTGATTTGCATATGACGATTTTTTTAAATATCTCATCTCTTTTCCTTTTTGTAATATAATATAAAAAATTTACAAAATCCATAATTGTATAACAAAAATAAATTAGTATATGTATCAATATATACAATTAAATCAATATATATTATTTTACATATGAATATAGTTATATAAATATAATGCTATGATGAAAAAATTGGTTCGTAAATTTGATATATAAATTTGTAGTTAGCAGATGATTTAGAAAGGACTAACGAAATATCAACGTATTAGACTTTTTGAAAATAGAGAATCAGATATAAAAATTAATGGTGATTTGATACTTTCGATCAAATTATGATGATATTAGTTATATTGGCTTAATTCGACATATGCATATGCATTCACTTAATTAATATTATAATATATGAATTAAAATCTTTTATTTTGATGAATCTATATACTTCTCTAGAAAAAAGAAATAATATATTTAATTCATAAAATAACTATGAATAAAATTATAAAATTTTATAATAATTTTAAATATTTAATAGTTATAGTTTCTCTCTTGATTTGCTAATATTTTGATTTTTCTCATTTAAGTAATAATTTTAAAATTATTGTAATTTATTGTGCATAGCATGACTATTGTGCTAGTTATTTAATAAATAGAATGTCATCTCAAGTTCTAAAATTTTAAACCCCTCCGCAAATCTCCCTTTAAAGGTTTTTGAATGTGTTTGTTATGTGCATGTACCAAAAGTATTTCGATCAAAACTTGATCCCAAAGAAGAAAAATGTGTTTTCCTTGGTTATACGTCAAATAAATGTGGGTACAAGTGTTTTAATCTGGTCACAAAGAAATTTTTTGAGAGCGTGGATGTAAGATTTGTTGAGAACCAATCTTTTTTCCAGCAAGATTTTCTTCATGGGGATAACTTAGTTGAAGAAAATAATTTTTAGGAAAATTTACCCATTTCTTTGATTAATTCTGATATGGAAACTAGTGTTAGCACTATTAATCCCACATTGCCAGATGTTACGTTATCATAGACAGGGAGATAAGTACTTCCAACAGATCATAATTCTCAACATGAGCTGTATGTTTATACTAGGAAGAAATTTCATAAAGGTACTATAGCTCCAGTTATTCCTTCAGTAGATGTTCAATCAACTTTGCCAAATAATGACCCTACAACTTTGAGTAACCTTTCCTCTACTTTTACTCCTTTGCCAAATAATGGCCCTACACCTTAGAGTAACCTTCCCTCTACTTCCACTCCTTCTAATCTTGATCTTCCAATTGCTTTAAGAAAAGGAATCTGAACACGCACTAAACATCCTATTGCACAACACTTGTCATATGAAAATTTGTCAAAACATTATAGAGCATTTATGTCTAGGATTTCTAATGTATTTATTTTGGGAACTATTCAAGAAGCATTAGGTGACCCAAATTGGAGATTAGTTGTAATGGAAGAAATAAATGCCCTTAAAAGAAATAACACTTGGATTGTCATTGATCTATCCAAAGATAAAAAAAAAAAAAGACGGTTGGGTGCAAATGGGTGTTCACGGTAAAGTATAAAACTGATGGAAGTGTGGAAAGATACAAAGCAAGACTAGTAGCAAAAGGTTTTACTCAAACTTAGGGTATTGACTACTAAGAGACTTTTGCCACTATTGCTAAAATTAAGTCTAGAGACTTCTTTCTCTTGCCACTAACTTCAACTTGCCACTTCATCAATTTGACATAAAAAAAATGTGTTTTTAAATGGAGACTTTTAAATGAAGAAGTATATATGGACATGCCACCCGAATTTGAAGAAAAATCCAAAAAAGGCAAAGTGTGCAAATTAAAAAAAGCTCTATATGGACTAAAGCAGTCTCCAAGAGCTTGGTTTGAGCATTTTGGTGATGTTGTCAAGAAACATGGTTTCTCTCAAGCCAAGTAAATCAAATCTTGTTCTTCAAACATTCCAATGAAGGTAAAATTGCTATTTTGATTGTGTATGTAGATGATATAATCATGACTGGCGATGATTTTCTTGAGATTAACAACTTGAAGAGGAAACTTGAAGTTGAATTTGATATTAAAGACTTGGGAAAGTTGAAATATTTCCTCAGAATGGAGTTTGCAAGATCCAAGGAGAAAATTTTTGTCAACCAACGCAAGTGTGTACTTGATTTACTCAAAGAAAAATGAATGATAGGTTGTAACGCATCCAATATGCCAATGGAACCTAATGTAAAATTGAAAATAGCAGCAACGGATGAGGTAATGGACAAAGAATGTTATCAAAGACTGGCAGGTCGACTAATCTATTTGGCTCACACTTGATCTAACATAGATTTTGCAGTGAGTGTTGTTAGTCAATTCATGCACTCACTTGGACTTACTCATTTTGAAGCCGTGTTTAGAATTTTAAGATACCTCATAAGAACTCCTGGAAAATGAATATATTTCAAAAAAGGAGAAAATCTTCTAATAGAGGCCTAGATGCATATTAGGCAGGCGATGTAAATGACAGAAGATCCACCTTAGGTTATTGTACCTTTGTAGGCAAAAATCTAATTACTTGGAAAAGTAAAAAAATAAAGTGTGGTGGCAAGAAGTAGTGCTGAAACATAATTTTGATATGTGGCATATGGATTTTGTGAATTATTATGGATAAAAAGACTCCTAAAAGAATTGAAGATTCCTATTCCATAACCTATTAAAGTTTATTGTGATAACAAGGCTGCAATCTCTATAGCTCACAATCCAGTTCTACATGACAGAACAAAACAAGTAGAAATTGACAAACATTTCATTAAGGAAAATATAGATAATGGTGTGATATGTTTGTCCTACATATCCATTGCTAGCCAAACAATAGACATACTAAAAAAAAGTCTTCCCAAGGTGCAACACGAGAATCTAGTTAATAAGCTTTCTATGAGTGACATCTTCATGCCAGCTTGAGGGGGAGTGTTGAAAGATCTTGTAAATAATTGTGATTATGTTCCATATCTATATTAGCAATCTTAGGAATCAATATTTATTTTCTTCTATATTAGGGTGGTTAGTTTACCAGTACATTCCTCCTTAATTAGGGAGATTAGTTGCCTATTTTTTTCCTAGTTAAGTCCTTTTAATAGTTGTGCATCAATATAGAAATTCATTTAGCCTTCTTATATTTCTTTGATTTTTGTTTTTAAAACCTTGTGTTCATTGCGAGATCTCACACTAGGGAAAGTGATATCAGTTAATGAAATTAATTTTCCACCCCTACAATCGTAATTAGCACACATAGTATGACGCATTCCATGGTGTCTTTCTTTCTCCTAGAAGGAGAGCATGTTTCATAATATTAACAACACCATGTAGAAGTTTCGAATAGAATGCACCCTAGAATTCCACATTAGTTCACCCTCCTTAAGGACTACTTCTGACTTTTAAGATAAAATGCTTGAATTTCTCATAATCTAGCATAAGATTACTCATAATCTTTTCATGGTCTCATTCCATGACATACATCTTGAACAAATTTATCTTGCACCTTAACAAGGACTACCTCGTAGTTGAGCAAAACGATGTTTTGTGATTATGAACAAACTATTGTTAGCACACGGTTGTTAAAATCTGTCCCATCTCAACATTTGCCAAACAAATTGACAAACCCTTATGAATGGGTTACTTTTTTGTCCAACATGCTCTTGCTATAAAGAGAGTAAATGTTTACTCATAAACATTCACACTCATGTATTGCCTAATATGTCAACATATGACACATTTCATACGGCACACAAGTCTCAAGGAACATTTCCTTTGATAAACTTTTTCAAGCAATTCAACTTTCACATCTTGCATGGTCTTTTGAATTATAAGTTCACAATTCCTTATGCAACTAAGTCCTTCACCAAAATGACAATTGACGTCAATTTGCTTATTCCACTACATATCACTTAATCCTTAATTGTCCTTGATTCTTTAAAGGTAATTAGTCCTAGATGGTACTTAAACCACTCTTACTAACCTTCCTTTTGAACTGTATTTAGTGAAGCTACAAGTATAGCTCGCATGGTAGCTCTTACCACCCATGCATGATTCTTACTATCTCATATGACAGCACCATAGCAAAGCAAGAATTCACATCAAGACGTAGACCATGCTCTCGTTCATAACGCATGTTCAATTAGCAATTGTGTTTCTTCTCGATCGTAGATCCTTTCTTGGATAACACAGTGCACAAACTACAATGCTTTTCAAGCTTAGGTTAGTTTGACATCCAGTAGTTAACTCAATAACATGGCAAAACTTAGGACTTGTATACAACAAGTCACACCCTTGTAATTAACAAGTTATACTTTGGACTACCAATTCAAATAGGGAAAGTTCCATATACATTTTCCTTTTTTTATCATTTACGGAGACATGCTCTTCCCAAGAAACTGATCCTTAGTCTTAGGTGTATATAGGCTTGTTATATTGAGGTTTTTCAAGGTTTTGTTGATACATTCCTATTAGTGAGGGACAACAACCTACCAATCCCTCAAAGACTCACCAAGTTCAATACAAGGATGAGAGTGATGATTGATGATTTTGTTGGAATGGGTTTTTGCAATCCGAATTTTTAGGGACTAATTTGGATGGTTTGATAATGTTTTGGACGAAAATGGTGATAGATTCATGCTTCTGGGATTGTTTTGGATCGATTCGATGGTTTGAAAACATTGGGTTATGCTTGGTTCAAGATTTGTGACGTTTTGGTGTGGTTTGTGGATGAAAGGGACCAAAAACATAATTTTTCATAATTCAAAATATTTTGAGGGCTAGACGAGATGTTTTACAAGTTGGGTCAGAATTGTAAATTTTAGAAAGCATAAAACTAATTTGTAATTTTTAAGAAAATTAAGGTTAGATTTGTAATTTTAGAAAATAGGAGGTTTGATTTATAATTTAAAAATACTTGGAGGGCTGATTTATAAATTCTAAAAAGTTTGGGGACTAAGTCATAATTTTTCGAGATCTTAGGGACTAAATGATAATTTTACAAAAGTTAAGGGACCAAACCATAATTTTACATAAGTCGGGATTAAACTGTAATATTACGTATATTCCAATTTTTGAGGTTTTAGTGTTAGATATTCGACCAAAATATGTTTTTCGTCATCAAACGAGTATCTGCATTTGCGTATCATGCATTCGGTACCGTCACAGTACCAATATCCCATTCTGATATTTACCATGTTTATAAATATTTCAGCTTCCTATTCCTGCCATCACGATCAACCACTTACTAGTTGTGTTTGACTGGATCCTCAACTTTGGATACCAAGTAAGTGGATGATAGTTTTAGACACATAAGCTGTGTCTTTGTAATTTTATATGTTTTTTTATGTGTCTAAACTTGACATATAATTTGGAATAATTAAAAGATAAAAAATCCTAAAAAATTGAATTATGTGATAACCTCTGCTGTAGAAACCAGTTTTGGAAATTACTTTGGTTTTTGAAATAAATATTAAGTTTTGATATTTATTATGAAATCTATAATAAATACTCTGTTTGGGATTTAAGAATATTTTTATACAAATATTCATTGAATAAGTAATTTATTTTTGAAATTAAATATATTTTGCAATAAATATTTCATCTGAATTTGAGTATGATTCTCAGAATAAACAATCTGTTCAGTTCTCTAAAATATTTTTTGTAATTGTTTTTTGTCTGAAGTTTGGTATATTTCAGTGAAGGACCTGTTTGTTTTACATGTTTCTATTTGAATATTTTAAATGTAAATATTCCAATATGTTTTTGCAAAACATTTGATATGGGACATCCAGCTACAGGGTAGTGTAGACTTTGGTATGTAAGTCTCAGTAAGGGACAATAGAATGACAATCCAAGAGGGGGGTGAATTTAATTTTTAGCAGGTTAAAAACTTTGTTGAAAATCTTTTGTAAACTAAAACAAATAACAAATTTTCTTTTAAACTTAAATCAAAGAGTAAATGCGGAAGCTCTAAAGATCCAATCCATACACAACAATGTAAATCAAATGTAAAGCAAAGCAAGCAAATATGAGAGAGTAAGGGAAGAGATGACAAATCCGATTTATAGTGGTTGGGTCCTCCTTAACCTACGTCCACTCCTCTAGCTCAACTAGAGAGTTCAATCCACAAAGAGTTCAACTAGAGAGTAAGGGAAACTGTTATACCTTGTTTTTGCAGGATTAACAAGAAAACATTTACACCTTGTTTTTGCGGGCTCAACAAGAAAACCGTTTCCCTAATTTTTGCGGGCTCAACTAGAAAACCTTAACCACTAGTTTTTGTGGGCTCAACTAGAAAACCTGACCTCTAGTTTTTGCAGGATCAACTAGGAAACCGAACCACTTGTTTTCGCGGAATCAACAAGCAAACTGAACTCTAGTTTTCTAAGGCTCATTAGCAACCACTCTTATTTTTCTAAGGCACAATAAGAAAACATATCTACCACAAGCAAACAACTTTGCTTGTCACAATTTTTAACCCAAGTGTATAGCAGATTAAAGCTCGCTCAAACCCAACAGTAAGATAGCAAGTAAATAGCTCAAATGGGTTAGAAAGGTAGAAGTGAGAGATAAAATGATTAGCAGTTCTTGGCAAGGGTATCTCTTGCTTCTCTTCTGGCTAGGGATGTCTATTTATAGGCATTCTTGAAGATATAGCCGTTGGAGCCTCGAAGTAGCCTTCGTGAGAGAATGAAATATTTTGATTTAAATGATGTCACCTGGTACAGTGTGCATTGTATCTCCCTCTACGTGCATTGTACTTTGTACCATTGAGTTCTGCGTGACTTGATAGCAATTCACCGCGCCTTACAAGAACTCCAGTAGCCACGACCTTGAATGGATTGTCATTAACGTGGGTTGTACCACCTTCAACGGGCGTTAATCCTATCTCAATGTGACTTGTGGCTTTCTCAACGTGCATTGTTCTTCGATCCAGAATATGCACAATCACCTAGTGATTCTTCAACGTGCATTGCACACTCTGCAATGTACGTTGTCGACTTGATTTCAAGATCGCACCTTTAATCCACATTAATATGTTGGAGAATATCGAAATTCAAATCTCGAGGAGCATCTTGGCTTTGTCCACATTCAACCCCGTCAATGTGCGTTGCAATTGTTGTAATATGCGTTGTGCAATTCATCAAAGATAACATCTTTCACTTTACAACACATCTTGTGTTATCCGACAAGTGTATAACGTGTGTTGTAGATTCCTTAACGTGCGTTAATGAACATATGATATTTTGCACTTCTGGAATGGATGGATCTACGTGCCTTGAGGCGCATGTAACACCCCTTAATGTCATTTTCATCATGATCACTATGACTTGTATAGGCATAACGTGCTTTGTATAAAGATATCAACAAGTATGCAACACATCACATCTTTCATGGATGTTTTGCAATCATCATCATCAAAACCAAAGTCAACATGGTATACCAATGCATAATCATTTGCCTAAGTGGCTATTTAGTGCCTAAGTGGTCAATTCTTGACTAAGTGGCTATTATCAAGTCCGGATGACTCTTTTATTCTGATTCTGGTCTCGTTGAATTTTAACATTATTCTTTGAAAATATGTTTGAAAAATAAATATTTGGAAAACCAATATTATGTTTCAGTAAGTATTTTGAAAGGAAAATATATGACTATTTCGTACTTTGAAAATTAAATATTATGTCTGGTTTTTGATATCATTCTCTGTAAAAATTTTGTAAGTAAATTTTTATATCCAAAGAATGTTTTGAGAATTTAATAGTTTTGTCTATTTAATTATTTATTTAATTCAGGTGATTGTTTGCTGTTTACTTTGTTTGCGAAGATTTTCGAAATGAATTTCAAAACCACTATTCTGAATATAGTTTGTATACGTATGTACACTTATATTTGCATGTGATATTTTTGAACGTTTTTAAAACAGTTTTTGTGAGGCCCGGAGCCGCTCTGGAGTGTTATCTCTCACTGGGTTCTTACCTCCCTTTTCTTGTTTATTTTTACATTATTTTTCAAGTGTTCTTAATAACGGTCATTCGATCTTTCGCGCTCAGTGAGGTGTATCAACAGTGAGTGCCCTATTATTTGGGCCGATTTTCTGTTATGTTGGATGCTCCACACCGGGTAGTAGGTTATGGCTTTGTATCCGATTAATTAGTAATTTACTTATAATTACTTATTCAGTATTTTGTTATTTTAATTATGCTTTGATATTCGATAATACTATTTTCTAAAACTTATTATTTGTTAAATTGTTTTAATATGGTTAATAAGTCGATTATTAATAAGAATTTGGTAGATGTTTCTATTCTCCGAGGCTTGTACGAGATGGGTCGGGTCTATGGTTCGGTTTGCCTCGTACGCTGGTCATGGTCCAGATCGGGTTGTGAAATCATGGACCTCTATGGTCACGTTTCTAAATATGTCAATGTACTGCTATGGTTTTCCTTTTTCCCTTGTGTGATGCTCAACAAATATGTTGCTCCCTTTTTTCACTTGTCGTGTATAATAAAAGCATTGGTAAAATCTTTTTCTAGTTGATCAAAACAGGAGATTGAGACCTCCTTCAAGATGTTGAACCATATGTGTGGAAGGTCCTTCAACATAACAAAAAAGGCTCGGCGCATGATTTCATCTTCCCAACTGTGAAGAGCATAATTCCTTCATAATTATGAATGTGTTCGTCCATAAAGGTTTTCCTTCGTAATGAGAGAGGATAGTGGAGGCATCTTGAACTTCTTGAGCAGGGATTTCTCTATAATCTCATTGGTGAAGTCCCTTGCATTGACCTTCCACCATGAGAACCAATTTCCTTTGCTCCAAGACCTCTTCCATGATCTTCCTTATGCCCACTACATCATTGGATCTCAACATGGATTGATTGTCTTGTTCCATCATCTGGGTTGGGGCCTTGGGGTTCACTCCGTATTATCTGTAAGTGTAGTTTGTGTGTGTATGTGGTTTGTCCCACATTGAAGAAAAGAGGAGTCAAATTTGAGTTTATATATTGGTATACTTTTAATAACTCAAAATGGCCTAAAATATATATTTAAAGTATTTTGTGGGCACTTGGGGCATCAAAGAAAATGAAAGTTAGGCCCAAAATCAAAATTAAATTTTTGGGTTCATGTGCAATTATTTTCGGTTCATGAATATGGCCAATTTTTGAAATTATTTTTAGTTGCGTCCTAAAGACATGTCTTTTCATTGCAACTATTTATCCCAATCATTTTTTTTTCTTGTGCTCTTTCATGGTATATAAATGAAGAAGTTCCCAACAGAAAGTCTTTTGTCTGCAAATAATAAACCTTAGATTTTGTTGTATCCTGAAGGTGATCTTTGCGTGACCCTATTTGCAGTTATAGTGGGGGCAATTAAATACCTAAAAGAAAGTGTTTTCACGCCTTTAAGTCATCATAAATCCCCATCTCATACTGTATCTTTTCCTAACAGTATCTTCCACAACCTCCATAATTAATTCTATCACTACGTTCACCAAATTGGTTGAATCACCCCACTAATTCAACTTTGAAATGAGTACATTGAATGAATTCAATAGAGTGTATGAATGTTAAAGATAACTTTATGATCTTTAATTGCATGTAGATCCATGGTTCGATCTCCTTCGATGATATGAAGTTTCTCTTGAAGATATATCCTTAATCGGCAAGAGGACTTCATTGTCGTTCAAAGAACCTCGATGGCATATCCTTAACTTGTATTGGGCATATCTGTAAATCCCCCATAAGTTGCGACCAAACCAGAAAATGCAAAAAGACCAAAACATCCACTAAAAATTATATACAAAACATCATTGTTTCATTCAATGCATTCGGGCAGCCATGTCACACAATGCAAAAGCCCGATGAGACAGAATGCACAAAGATGGAAATTACAACCAATCCAAAAAGCAAAGGTGCTAATGACACATATCAAAAATGGGAGGATAATTTTGCAGTTTTACATTGTACTATCATTTTACTCTCTAGAGTTCCTCCACTTGTTTGTCAATCCGCGAGTTAAGACCCACGAGAAGTCCAGAAAGGAGCGAGAACAACTTGTTAACTACAATGTATAATATGTCTGACAAGTGACCAATGGTGGATCCAGGTGTGGGCGGCCGCCCCCACCGGCGACCTAGGGTACCCCTGTACCCCCACCCCTTCGGCCCACCCTATCCTCGTCCCCCACCCCCACCGGAGGCCAGGGGTTTGCGAATTGCAGACAGAGATAAACTTGTGAAAGACAAAGCAAGATCAAGGTTCCTTTTAGTGAAGGGTTTGGGAAACTGAACGGAAATGAACGAAGACGGTCCAGTTTTTTTGTACAGCGGCGAGACGAAGACAACGATAGCAACACACTTACTTCTAATCAATCGGGCCATTTGAAGACCTCATTTTTAAAGCCCAATAGTTTGTTATCTTATTACCCACTATAACAAAAACTTTTTTTCATCTTCGTGATCTTATTTTTGAAACTTATTGCAAATCTTATTTTTGAAACTGATTGCCTCAATAGTTTGAGTTTCAATAGCTTGTGAGACTAATTGCATTGACATTAAATAATTTACATATATACCAGTCAAATTAAATCCTAGAATTTTTTTTTTTCAACATTGTTCCAATATGATGAGACATCCTTGTTAACAAACCACATGAAGGAAAAAAAATTCATGTCAAAATGTCACGTTAATATGTAACGGAGAATTCAAACAAAATGATAAAAAAATAATAATGAAAGAATCTACCGTTGTGCTACAATTTAAAAGTTATATTAAACTTAAAAGTTATATTACACTTATAGAACATGATGATTCGTCAAAATCAATTATAATCTCTAGGCTTGAGTGCGCAAAAATAGTCGTGTGATTACTACATGCATTCGAATATTTTAATTTAATTTAATTTTCCTATACATTTATATTTTTTGTTCTATATACTGTGTAGTCAGAATTCTAGTTAAACAGATAATTCAACCCCAATTTTGCCAGAATGGTGGCTTCTCCACTGCTTATAATATCTCTACTATGACTAATCTACTAAAAAACCCAAGTTGGAAGAAGTATGAACCTATGACTATTGTGGCAATAAGTTAATAGATTTTGTTATTAATGTTGGGCAATCATACTTGAAAATGAGTACTTTAAAATTCGTTGCACTCTTGTTGATCTAGTCTCTGTGAAACTGTGATTGTCCGGCAATTTTAATACTTTAGACCCTATTGTTTCATAGTTTATTGATATGTCCTTGTTCTTTGTTGATAGTGATATCTATCATAAACAATGCTTAGTTTTTGTACTTGCTCCAAGGTTCTTAATGTAATTTTTCGTACTTTATATATATCGGTATATTTTTTGTTAATGTAATTTGTTCGTACTTTACATATATCGATATATTTTTTGATGCAAAAAAAAAATTATTTAGTCAATGTTAGTCCACCCTTACATGCTGGAATTTCTGGATCTACCATTGCAAATGACAGAGAGATAATTATAGGGTGGGTCAGATGAACAGTTACAGATGCTTGTTACATTTTGTTTTTGGTCTATTCTCGAATCATTATTTAACTATTGATTACTATTAATTAAGAAACATGGAATCTCACTCTTTATGATTATGATTATTTCGATAAAAAAAGGTTCTAGCTATTAAAAAAAAATACCAAAGATATAAAACAAGGATATCTGTAACCAACACTCCATGTCGCTGTTCTATTCCTCAGCCAAGTGTTAATTTATATTGACCTTTCAAATATTCGAAACTCTTACAATTGTGACACTGACAGCACATATGCATCCTTAACCAAAGCGTTTACCAAACAAACGTGAAGGAAACAAGCAATATTTGCGAAGCCTTTATTAGGTAACAAGAAAACATCATGCATATATTGTACGTAATACAGAAGATATACCAACTAACTTTATTACAAAAAGAACCCCAATTCTTAGTTTGTAACCACTGCAAATATTCTATTGGGTATTTTTCTTTTATAGAAAAAGGATAGATAATTATTCAAGCACAGAGCAGATCTACCAACCATGTTATAAGCACCAATAGCCAAATGTTAGTTGCTATCATGTCTACATCAATGCCTCCCTATTTCCCACCGACTTTGCTTCTCTTCTAAGATTATCAACGTTGCTATAGGAAGCATCAGGAAATAAACAAGGAAAAAAAAAGACCCATTAAGTAATTACTGCTCAACTTTCAAAATTTTGAACAGTTTAAAATGTCGTATTTAACTAAAGATAAATGTGTTTACGATCTGTATTTCGTGTTTATTAAGATATGTTTCAGGTGGAAAAAAAAACTAAAATAAGAGAGAATGTTTTCTTAGCCGTATGTATTCTCATCCGATATAATTATCTCAATCATCTGACATTAGTTTTATTTGTGGTTAATACAGTCAAAATTTTTACGAATGTGTTTAGTGAAAATCGAATTCGATAACTGTTAGTGTAAATTCACACATATTAACAAATGAACCACAGTGATCCTAGGCGAGTGAAATTTGAGTTAAAATGAGAAATCTGTCTGAATTCAACTAGCAAAGTTATCAGCATCATCATTATTATGTTCTCAAGACGTCTGTCCCCATGTGATTTCGAGATTTTTTTGTAAGTACTTTCTGATTCGTTTTATCCTTCGATTTATTTGTATGTCTAATTTTTTAATTATTATAGAGTTGAATTGCACACACACATAAAATAAAAGAAAATATTTGAAACACAGAGCTTCGGATTTAATCAAAAATTATTGGGATAATCTCTCACCAAACTATAAATGATTAAAAGGAAAGGGAAAAAAAGTCTTCTTTTTCTGAGTAAAAAAATTACTTTTTTGTATTTTCTTTATAGGTTATTTTCTAATTCTTTTAGATGAATTTGATTTATATATTTCATTATAGTTCAATCTTTTAATTTTGATTATGAAAAATATTTGTTGTTAATCTTAACAACTACATTGATATCAATCATCAGTATATGTTCATTACGATTTTTCTCAGGCACAAATGAATACCGTCATCTTTCATTAAAAATATATGTTTATACTCTTATTGGTGTATTTGTTATATATTAATGACACTCCAAACTCGAGTTTAGTTATTTTATTTTATCTGCCATTTTTCTCTGGAAAAGAAGTCTAAAATATATAAATGGTTTCTACTTGTCTCTTCCATTGAAAACCAAAGCTGCTTCCAACATCATCGTCGCATACCCAAAATTGAAGAAAAGCCCTTCTTCTTCCCTCAACCATGAGGTCCAAAACCCCACAATCTTCAAACGTCAAGCTGATCATTTTCTGCGTCTTCTTCCTCTGCCTTCTTCTCTTGACGATTTGGTCTGGTTTCTCATCATCATACCCGAAACCAAATTCCTCACCCATGTCACAATCCGATCACCTATCAAACTCAACTGAGCCTGACCAACCAGAAAATGAATTACCAAAACCATCAGAAGAACAGCCTTCAAATTGTCCAACCCTTCCATTAACACCAACATGCACCAAAACTACACCTTCCTTAGCCAATGCTCTGGTTCACTACGCCACCACCAACATCACCCCCCAGCAAACCCTCAAAGAGATCTCAGTCACAATGAGAGTTTTAGAGAAAAAATCACCCTGCAATTTCCTAGTTTTTGGTCTAGGCCACGACAGCCTCATGTGGACATCACTAAACCACGGTGGTCGCACAGTTTTCTTGGAGGAAGACAAGTCTTGGATCGACCAAGTCAAGGAAAAGATACCAACTTTAGAGGCTTACCATGTGAGCTACGAAACAAAAGTTCATCAAGCAGATAGTTTAATGGAGGCAGGAATGGGGGAAGAATGCAAAATGGTGAGTGATCCTAGGTTTTCAAAGTGTCAACTTGCTTTACAA
>CAODLS012518770.1:0-13792 GCA_948243855.1 Flueggea neowawraea
TTTTCAAATTTTATTTTTGAATTTTAATCCATTTTTCACCTAACAAATCACTTCCAAATCATTTCTAAACTTTATTAAACACCAAATTAACATCAAAAACATAAAATTAACTCTTCAATCACCAAAAATAAAAATTCAAAATTTTATCTAAATTTATTTAAAATAATTATCAAAAAATAATTATTCCAAAAATAAATATCCACCAATAATTATTCAAAATAATTACTCCAATAATTATCCAAAAATAATTATCCACCAATAATTACTCCAAATATAATTATCCAAAAATACTTATCGGAAAAATATACGGGATATTATAGCCCCGCACCACCACTGATTGGCTTCCAACATTACCTCTTTTATAGATCTTAAATGGATAAGTTTTTGGATCCACCCAATTGTGTAGTGTCATGTTCTCACATTGCCAAGGAGTCGAGACTAAGAGCTGCTTATAAGCACATTCTTCCCTCAAACCACTGATGCCATGACCCGTTTCTGGATCATGACCGGCATACGAAACGAACCGTCTATGAAAGCACGACCCATATCGCACATGCCTCGAAGAACATAACTAAAAAAAATCTATTAAAAATATTTCAAAACCATTTAAGTTCAATAAAATAAATAAATCCAAAATTTAATAAAACATAAGTTTTCCATAATAATAAAATATTTAGTAAATAATAAATCATATTTAAATATCAAATAGATATACAGAATCAAACACCCATAAGTATATCGGTGTAGAGCAACTAACAAAATAAATAACTGGGCCCGAACAAAAGGGCACTGATTGCAGCTACAGAGTGCCTTACCGAGTGTTGAATGCCGGTAAATCACAATCAACCAAAATCACCTGAAAATAAGAACCAAGGAGATAGACAGAAAAGAAAGGGGTATGAACTATAGTGAGAAAACGACACTCAAGATCACCTCATACGTGCCTCACAAAAACTGTTTTGAAAACAGTCCAAATATATCACATGCAAATATATAAGTATATATACATATACATGCTAAATACAAACTAATAGTTTCAAAAAATCATTTCGAAATTCTCGCAAACAAGTTAGACAACAACAATCACCAAATTGTCTGAATGAATAAATTAAATAAAAACATTAATTTCCAAAATTTGAAATAGCCAAAATATTTCCTTTCAAAAAAAATATTTACTGAAGATCACTTTGATTTTTTCAAAATATTTTTAGAGAAAAATATCAAAAAGGTCAACATAACCAAATATTATATATCCAAAAAGAACAGAAACTTTTCAAATGCATTTATGCAAACTAACCATTTTACCCAAAAACGAAAACACTGTCAAAATTCTTAATCATGTCATGAAAACATCGCGCTAGATGATACACAGAGTTGGTAATCACTGATCATACATTTGTATTATATTAGCACTGCGCTGACTAGATCAGATCAAATAAACTAGCAACCTTAGAAGTCTAAATAGTACCCGACTTAAAAGGGCTAATAGTCGACAGCTTTAGAGGCTCAAAATAGTACATCGTCCACCCTAAGAGTCTCAAGACTGTAACTAATAGAAACTGATCTATGCACATCCGTGAGCATTACAGTCCACGTGCTCCAACATTATATATCCCTTTAGACTACAATACAATATACTACAGGAAAATGAGTAATAATACAGACTCGCTGAAATTATTATGCCCAAACAAAACATATCCAAACCAACAATCTGACATGGGACCAATATCAAAATTCAAAATCAGGATCATACGTGGACTCTGCCACTAGATCATATGTGGACTCTGCCACTAGAAACATGTGTGGACATCTGCCACTAGAAACATATAGTCACGTGTGTTAGCTAGACACACGGGTTACCACCTACTCTGGTAACTGAGTGCTACCACCTACCCTGGTAACTGAGCTTTCACATTGGTATACCAAATATTACGTTTACCCCTATAACAAAGGTGTCCCATATCGAAATATTTACCGAAAATGTATGCAAATATTTATTTGAAAATATCCGAACAAACAACATGCCGAATGCGTATTATTCACCAAATTATCAAACGTTCAACCAAATAGTTTATTAGCGAAAATATTTCAAAGTACTAAACAAAGTATTTATTCCAAAAATACATTAAATCCCAAAAATAAAACACATGTTTTAGAAAATATTCTTAAATCCAGACACAACATTTTTCTAAATAGAGAATATATTCAATTTCAAAACAGAGGGTTTATTACCGAAACCATAATAAATATCAAAACATAATATTTATTTCAGAAACTATCAAACCATCAAATGTAATAAAATCCAGAGCAATTTTTCCATGTAAACCAAATTTTAGGATTTTTTATCCTTTAGTAATTCCATATTACATGCAAAGGTTCAGACATAAAAAAAATAATATGGATTTGGAAGGCACAACCTATGTGTCTGAAGTTTCCATTCTACTCACCTGAAAATCTAAGCTGAATGGCCTAGTCAAGCACCACTAGTGGCTAGCTAACCTCACTAACCAGGATATGAAGCTGAAACAATTATCAAAACAGAATAAAAAATATGATGTTGGTACTGTGGCTGTACCAAAATACACGGTATGCAATTGCAGATGCAGACCCTAAAAGTTCCAAAAATCCATCTCGAGTGAGAATCTATCATTCTGGACCTAAAATCCAAAAATCTATGTAAAATTATAGTTTAGTCCTTAACTCATGTAAAATTACACTTCAGTCCCCGAGACTGGTAAATTACGAAATGGTTTTCAAAATTTTAAAAATTACTAATGAGTCCTCAAAGTAGTCAGAATTCTCATATTAATCCTTAAACTCTCAAAAATTGCAAATCTATCCCGAAATCCTTAAAATTACAAATCTATCCCCAAGAATGCCAAATATCACACAGTCCCTACGACATAGAATTGTTCAAAAATATCCTAAAATTCGAATCAATCGAAACTCGATGTTCCAATCCACTCAAATCAACTCTACTCAACCTCATGAACTTAAATCTACAATTAGTTTCTCCAAAACAACTCAAAATCGATCAAAAATCAACAAAGTCAGTTCAAACCCTAACCCATTCTCAAAACTCATCAAATCCTATGATTCCAAGCTAGATTAATGTTTATTTAATCTCAAACAATCATAATCTAACAACACAAGCAACCATTTCATCAGAATCATTCAAAAATTCAAACCCTAAGCAAATTCGGCCTAAAATGAATTTCTAAGATTAAATGAAAAAAATAAATGAAATGAAGTGATTGGAACTGAAATCTTACCTTTAGAGATGCTTAGGAACGTTAGGGAAGCAATAAGGAAGTGAAATGATCGATTTGAGAGTGGAAGAGAGTGAAAAATGGCCAGGACGGATGAAAAGGGTCGGGTTTTGGCTTTAAAATGAAACTGCATATTGAAATGCACCGTTTCAGCAAAAACAAAGACAAGGTATGCCATTTTTAACCTCAACGTATGTTGTACATAACCTTCACCTAGTCCCAAGCCATCAACATACATTATATAGCATCAAGTGGCCTCAAATTTGAAACTTCAGCTCACAACTTACGTTGCATAAGGCTAACGTACGTTGTGTATGATCAACATACGTTGCGCACAATAGCAATGTACATTGATCCTCAATTCTCTAGATAATGTGCGTTTCCATTCATTGCAATGTACGTTTCCAACATTCCAACCAATAAATGCGACTTTTCTCACTTCCTTGCATGTTTCGGATCATTCCTGAGGTTCAACAACACCCCTCCTTGTAAAAATAACTTCAATTAACATCCTAAACACCAAATCAACATACCAAACACCTAAAGATCATCACAAACATTCAAGGATCATACCAGAATTGAACGAGGTTTGATCAAAATTGAACGGGGTTCAACAGAAGACCTTTCCGGAATCGAAAAAAATGCTACAAGGAATTCATCGGAATAGACGGGGTATTACATATTTCTCCCCTCAAAAGAAATTCGTCCTCGAATTTTCAAAAGATTAAGGACAAAAGGATTATAGAGGTATGTAGAATGCTATCACAACTTTAAACTGTAATATAGTCGAATTATAATATCCTAAAATCATAAATCAACACAAATCTGCAAATCATATCATAATTCATAGCTCTGACAGAGCACTCACAGAGAGACTAGCTACCACTCAACTAACGTTCCAGATTTCTAGTACCCATATATGCAGACAGACAGGGATCGTACATAATATGCAAAAATAAGAACAAACTATACTGAGAGATACAAATGCAGAGTTAAAAGATACATACTCACAAATCGACAGAATCAAATAAGTGTGGATTCATACGCACGACACATCAGAGTGAAGTCCCTCTAGAACTTCCATTGACACTCGACACAATTTGGCTGCTTGCTATGCAACATTCTATAGCCTATGCATTGCTCTAACAAAGGCCTATATATGGAACGATGATTGGTATAATACAATACAATTTCGAACTGATTCTACCATCGACTAACATTAGCGATCAAATACAGAACGAATCTGAGACATAATTCTTAAGAAACAAAACTTAAGATATCAAACAATGCAAAGGAACACAGAGTAAATAGTGCATATTCTCAAAGCCAAAGAATTATATGTTCGAGAGCACAAACTCAAACACTTATCAAAGATCAGACTACAAAGGTTTCAACATACAGACAAACAATAGGAGTAAAAGAAAATGAGTTAAACAACTTTTGACAAGGTTACCTGGATTAAAATATGCCATCATCAAGATAAAACCCAATGGTAACCACAGAGCTTTGAGGCAATAAAACAGATTTAGATATTACTAATGGAGATAATATAAGGAGATACCACCTTTGGATGATACCACCTTTGTCATACACTTTTCAACATCTTTCGAGCTATGAATCCCACCAACTTTTGTAATTCCACTAGGACCATCCGATATGGTGAAACCGACATCGGATCGATACTTTACTACACCTTCATTGTAAATCCATTTCCCGTTCAAGTGGAAATCTCAAAAATTCCTTAGTAACATATCATAAAATTTCGCATCACTAGAACGTCTCCTAAACTCATTTCTGAGCCTTTGATATTTGGTTGGCATTAATCCAAATATGATTTACCATCACAACAGATCATTCTTTCTGCCACAACCAATGACACGCTTATCGTGATAACAAAATTCACTCTAACTTGACGGTCGAAAGCACACCCACTTTGCAAAGCGATCTAAGGTGACATACCAATCAAAAAGGCGATCCCTACCAAAATAAGTTCAAATTATACTCAATTTGATGTTGCAAAGCAACTGCCAAAACACGTCTATCCATGGTGATCACTCAACTCTAAAACTCAGATTTAGCTAAGACATAGCTACTCAGAAATGACCAAGCTTCTAAGGATTTTCCCAACGAATACCATGAGCTTAACATATTCCAACAGAATGTGAAGCACAATCGAATGCACACCACCAGAGTCAAACAACATGCATACCAAAATATACAGAAGTCCAAATGGGCATATGTTAAATTTTATACCAAAATTCACAGAAGTTCAAAAGGATACATATTAAAACATGCGGAAGTTCATAGAGATTCAAAGAGATACATATGAAAATATGCCGAGATAAACAAAAGTTTAAAAAAGTACATTAAAAATATACAGAAGTTCCAGAATGGGAAAGGTACAAGTTGCTGCTGCAATCGAGGCTTAAACCTCATAACGAGTCGTATAATAGTTCTGATATTGATTCCCTCCTATTAAGCCACCATGGCCCAAAAAAAAGGATCCTTTGGTTGTCCACCCCTAAAAGATTCTGAAGCACCTTTAGCATTGCTTGTGCTTCCAATCGTAGGCTGCCCCACCTGGGATTCGATAGCAAGTCTGTGAGCACAATCAATTATCATATGCCCTGACTTCCTACAAAAATAACAGTTGTGCTTTGGCTTGCCGCACTGCCCAATATGTTTTCTCTCACACCTACTGCACCAAGGAATAGGACCTCTGCTCATGCCTCCAACACTCGGAGCTCTGCTTTGAAACTCGGCGTGCACCCTTGGCTGCACCGCACTAACGTCCTGACTATTACTATATTGTATTTGTTGCCCAGAGAAGAAATGGTACCTTTGCCCAGACTGACTGCTCTGTCCTTTACTCTGATGGTCACTTAATGATCCATTGGTCCTACTCTTTTTAAGAGCTTCCTCTCAGTGTCTCTGATCGATGTACTCAATGGCCCTGCGAACTGAAATACTTAGACAAATCCTAAAACCATTTTTCAGACCAAAGCCAAACATAGTAAATCAAATATTACACCTTGGTGTAAAATTACACTCTGGTTCCCTAACTTTGGAAAATTACAACTCAATCCCCAAAATATTTCAAATTTAATAATGAGTACTCCAAAAATCATTAATTAATCCTGATAATCTCAAAAATATATAAGTGAACTCTCTAAATATAAAAAATCCAATTTCAGTCCCTAGAATGCACAATATCACTTTCAGTCCCTATGACAAATTACCAAAATAGTCCAACTTCCAATTCCAACTATAAAAATCGATTTCGAGTATCCACATTGGTCGATCTCAACATCAGAAACTCAAATATGTGATTGGTTTCTCAAAAACAACTCAAAATCTAAAAAAAATTAAGCAAAATCCATCCAAACTCTAACCCACTTTAAGAACTCATCAAATCTTACGATTTGAAGCTAGATTCATGTTAATATAACCTCAAAAAATCATAATCTAATAACCTATAACATCCATTTCAACATAATCACTCAGAATCTGAAACCCTAAGCAAATTAGACCAAAAAGAATTTGAGAAATTAGAAGTATGAAATAGATGAAAAGAAGCGATTGGAATTGAAATCTTACATCCAGAGATGCTTAGGAACGTTGGGGAAGCAAGGAGAAAGAGAGAGGATCGATCTGAGAGTGAAAGAGTGAGAAAAATGAGAGTGGCGGACGAAAAGGTCGGGGTTTGGTGTTTAAAATGAAGCTACAGATCAAAACGCACTGTTTCAGCAAAAACAAAGGCAACATACATTATTTTTAACCTCAACGTACGTTGTAAATAACCTTCATGTACATCCCAATCCATCAACGTACATTATATAGCATCCAATGGCCTTGGATCTGAAACTTCAGCACACAACGTACGTTGCATAAGGCTAACGTAAGTTGTGTATGATCAACATACGTTGTGCACAATAGCAAAGTACGTTGATCCTCAATTCTCCAGATAACGTGCTTTTCCATTCATTGCAACGTACGTTTCCAATGTTCCAGCCTATAAACGGGACTTTTCTCTCTTCCTCGCATTTGTGGATCATTCCCGTGGTTCCACAACACCCCGTCTTGCAAAAATAACTTCAATTAACATCCTCAAACACCAAATCAACATTCCAAACACCTAAAGATCATCGCAAAAATTCAAGGATTGGGCCAAAATTGAACAAGGTTTGATCAAAATCGAACGAGGTTCAACAAAAGCCCTTGCCAAAATCGAACGAAATGCTACAAGGAATTCATCAGAACAGACAGGGTATTACATAAGCCTTGAGGGAAAATTTAGATATCATTGAAGAAGAAAAAGAGCGAGCATGTATGAGGCTCGAAGCTTATCATCGAAGGACAACAAAGTATTACAACTCCCACGGGAAAAACAGAGCCATAGATGAAGGAGACCTTGTCTTGAGAAAATCAGCCATCACTAATGCCCTCAAGGAAGACGGAAAACTTTGGGCTACCTGAGAAGGCTCATATAGAATCAAGACGATGTTAGGAGCCAATACATGCAAACTAGAAACATTAGAAGGAAAAAAGATCAGTAAGACGTGGAGTACAAACCACCTAAAGATGTACTTTCCCCCGAGAGAGTAGACGGACAATATCATTGAAGTTGTAAAAAAAATGAAGAAGATAATGAAAAACAATCTGAAGCATATTGCTTGAGGAGTGGACGTAGACCTTAAGCTCGAACCACTATAAATCTCCACGCCTCCTTTACTTTCTTGCACGAGCATTATATTTACATTCATTGTGTGTGTGAATTGCAACTCATTTCATATCATCATACATCACATTTACAATTGCATAGATTAAGGATCGAAGGATGAAGCCCTAGATAAATCTATACTTAGAACGTTATAAAAGTATAGGATCCACGCTCAGTATAGCTTACACTAGCTAATACACACAAAAAGCAAATTCACAAGCATGATCATAGAAGAGTAATAAAAAAACCATAAAAGCATGTGACAAGCAAAGACTTGTAAAAAATGCAAGTGGAAAATCATCGTGAATTATCAAAGACAAAAAAAAATCGTTAAGATGTATGGAAAGCACGAGAATTGCCATGAAAGCACACCAAAAATTATCTTAAAAATAATCAATCAAGTAAATCAACACAATGTAGCTACGTACACAGTTGGAAGAAGAAAAGGAATGCATGTACCAACATGATAAAGAATAAAAGCGCCATTATTATTAAAATAAAAAAAATCATTCAACTCGAAAAGAAAATTTCAGTTAAGTTATTGGGGAGCAATAGCGACAAGTATTAACAAAAATATCAAAAATCAAAGTGTGAAAAAGAACACAAGTCCTAAATGACTAATGGACAACTAGATCACTACAAAGAAATCCTCTAAAGGTGGGATGGCATCATCCAACAAAGTAAGCTTAAGATCTGAAGGAACTGAAGGAAATCTATTTAAATTAATCAAACCCTCAACGGAATATCTAAACACCTCATTCAAAGCTGGAATGTGATTATCTATGGTAGGCTTCGAACTAGGCAATGTAGGCTCTGAACAAGGCAACCCAGGCTTTGGATTGGGCACAATAGATCCCGAACTAGGTAAACCATATTGTCCAAAGAATCTCCAAGGGCCTGAGAGGTTCTTCAAGTCATCACGTAAGTAAGCATGAAGATGAGTAGTAAGATCATCATCATCAGGAGCATAACCTAATTGCTTCCAATCAGCAAAGCCGTCATTCTTAATATCATCTTTATAAAGAACCTCATGGAAATTCTCCTTCTTCATCTTCTCCAAGTGTTGATGCGCCATGTAAAAGCCAACTTTGAGGAAACCAGACCTATAAGCACCTTTAGCATCAAAGCACTCCTATGATTGGAAATAATCGTGAACTACATTCTCAACAAGAGATCTCCTCTCCTCATGCTCCACTTTCAATGTCTCTATAGATGCATGAAACTTGGCAAGGTTCTCCTTAAGATCCTTCTTCTCAACCAAAAGAATTTGAGTATGCTTCTCATGTTCCACCTTGAGGGTCTCAATCATTACAGAAGAAGAAGAGATCTTCTCTTCAAGTTCCTTTTTCTCGGCCTGGAATATCTGCTCTTCTCCCTATTTTTGATTGCATACTCCTTTCTAGTTCGACCCAATTCCTCCTGAATTTCTTTATGCTCTGTCTTCAAGAAGTCAGCATCTAGTCATGGTACTACGACTCTAGAAAGATCATCGCTCTGAGTTTTGAACTATAAGAAGACTTTCCCTTTGAAGTTTCTAGAGATGGGCCCTTAGAGGAAAGACACGATGGTAATGATAAATGGATCCATCAGGCTAAGAAGTTTGATCTAGAAACTGGCTTATTTCATTTAGACTCAGTGAATATGCTCAGAGTAGCACATATGATCATATACACTTCGATCCTTCCTCGGGATGAGAACAATTTCTTCGGCAGTCTCGACACTTGCTTAGATTGCGGCCTAACCGATATAGTGAGGGTAATTATATATATATATATATATATATATACATACTTTTTTCTTTTTTTTTTATGTCTTTGTGCTATAATGCTTGGGCATTAACTTGTACATTTTTTTCTTTCTTCTAAAGGGTGCACAATAGATTTCAGTGGTATTGTCTATATATGAGGAGATTCGTCAATGTCTCGTTACCAAGGAAAATGAGTGTCTAGATGCCCGTGATGAGAAAAAAGTAACTAAGCATAATTACGATAAGGCATACTTTGATTTGCAAACTGCTATGAGGCAAACAGGGAGCTTAAGAAGGATTATGATAATCTTCAAGCTGAGTATGATTCGCTCAAGAAATCCTTTGAGACTTTGCAAAGGGAGAAAGAAGATTTCCAAAAACAGATGAAAGCCTTTGATCCTCTTAGCACCAAGGGTGGTTCAGTAAATGGCAGTCCATTAGTTAGAGAACCATTCAAAGCAGGAATATTAGCTCCCTCCTTTGGACGATTGGATCTAGATGATTTCTTCTTGGAGGCCTTATGCTTTGGCTCAAGAACCTTGCTCTTCGTCCCAGATGCTTTGCCCTTTGGCTCGGAAGCCTTTGGTAGAGGCTCAGATGTCTTAGCATTAGCAACAATGTTCTTCTCTTTATTATAAGGGGAAGGTGTAAAGGAGAACAAATTGAAGACCTTTCCTAGGAAGGTTTCTCGGAAGAGGTCAAGTCGATTTCTTTCCCTTTACACTTCCTCGAAGATAAGGCACTATGAAAGAGGTCCATACCTGCAGAAGAAATAAAACACAGACAACCAAATAAGATAACTCCAAATAATATATAAGCTTATGCAAACTTAAAAACAACCTCCAGCAGAAGTATCAGAGGATATGATGTAGTGAATTTCATCTAAAGGTGACATGAAACTTTGATTGACAAAACATGATTCATTGACAAGAGGAGTAGAAGATGACTTGGAGTGTGAGAGATTTTCTTCAATAGGAGAACCACTACTGGGCGTGGGAAGGGGATTAGAAAGTCGTGGGTTAAGATTAACCCCTCATTGAGCAGTAGCCAAATTTTGGGGTGATAGAAACGTAGTACATTTAACTTGGGTGCTGACAATCAAAGTCCTAATTTTCTCAGCATAAAACTCCCTGAGATGGGAAATATCAAGTTTTTTGGGTTCTGCTCTTGTACAACACCAACGAAGAGGAGCATTCCAAATCTCTTCCGGAGGGAATATTATAAACCAATGATGGTAGAATTTTTTGGGAGACTTAGGAATGTCATCTATGAAGAGAGAATTGACCCTCATAGCTTTTTGAATTGTTAAATTTCCCTTGCGATCTCAACATTTACGAAGTATAAGAAGCATCGAAACAAATGCAAGGTAGGCACCACTTCTTTCAGACAACAGAGCATGTGGAAAGCCATCAGGATGATCCAACCTTTAGGATGCAATTGGAAGGGAACCAGGGTTTTTCCCCCCTAATAAAGAGCATGGCAAAATCAGGCAATGGGAATCAAATGCTTCGTTGCATGGAGTACTCATAAATTGCGAAGGAAGTGTTAGGGACAAAAGCAGGACAACTGACATCATGCAAATTAGGGGTCTCAACACGCCAATTCGGCAGAAAGAAGAAGTCATTTTTTAATCTCTCGATGGAAAAAGTGGTGAATGAAAGAGTTAGGATTATCTCGAACAATGACATAGGTGTCCACGAGATCGGACTCAAAAACTTGAGAACTTAATGACATATTATTGGAAGAGGTTCAACGCGGGATATTGAAAGCCAATAGAGAAAACACCTTTTTCTAGGAATTTTTAACAAAATTTATAAGGATCTAGACAATTTCTACTTATTTTTAGAGTTAAACAATAGTACTTCGAATAACTGCGAGAAGAATATAATGAAAAATGTATGTAAAATACCTAGAAAATATTGCAGCTGCAGACCTAGAAGAATCTCCCCAAAGTCAAGTCAAGAAGCCTGAAAAAGAGTGAAAAATATTTTCTTTTAGTTTATTTAAAAGAAAAAACTAGAAAAGAGTAGTAAGGTTTTTCGGTTAAAAGAAAAAAAAAACACAAAAAGAATGTATGGATGACTAGTCGTTGCTTTCTATTATAAATAACACATTGTGTTGGCTATACTTAGATGAGGTGGTCGGTTGAGGTTGCTGCTCTGGTTGACAAAAAGAATGCTTGGATGTCTAGGTCCAAGGTTCAAATCTTGGTTTCAGCATGGTGTAAGCTATTTTTGTCTATTTTTTAGGCCAAACGGATGACGCGTCGCTTGCTCATGAGCTCTGTTCCGGAAACGACACGCCGTTTGGAACCCGTGAACGGCCTGTCGCCTAGTTGGTTGCCTAGGAAAAAAGATTCAGCTGAAAATTCGGATTCGGAAGGTTGAACCCTAGTCGCCCAGGATGGAGACATGCGCACTGTACAACAGCTCTTCAGAACCAGATCTGCGAACCTGCAAACTGGAAAAATGGTGAACCAGTTCTTCCCGATGCAATGATTGTTGGCATTCCGAATGGCGTTTTATTTAAACGTTTGTTTCGGTTGACTTTAAGGCTAAATAAAATATTATTCTCAATTTTTCTCCTTATGATTCAACCACCAAAATCATCCCACCACCTCAAAAACCTGCAAACCAGTATACCCACACAACACAACAACAACAACAAGGAGCAGAACTCACAACACAACAAGCAATGAAAAAAGGAAAAAGAAAGGAGAAGCCAAAAAATAAAAACGGCACGACTCACCACTGAAAATTCAAGGAAAAGAAAGCAATGAACGACATAAAAACAAAAATGGGTTGAGTACAAATTTATTTGGAGAGTTCTAGGTCAAGAAATATATTCAGAGATCAATTTAAAAAAAAAGTCAATAAAAAAGCATTGAAAAAAAATCAAATAAGAGAAAATTCGATATGCCAAAATCAGGAAATCAAATTAGGAAGATATTGCAGTCAAAAAAGGAAAAGCAAATCTGTGCGGAAGATGGTCCCGGTTCAACCGAGTCAACACAGTAGTTGACTCAACAAGCAACAACTTTCAGCCCTGGTGTTTGCAGAAAATTGGAGAAGAGGTCCTTGCGCTTAAAACTCGACTACTTCAGATCCTAACCAGCCTACAAAAATTCAAAAACTTTATCAATAGTACCTGTAGTTGGAAATATGCTCCAATTGGTCCCTGACACCATAAGTCCACAGCAACAAGAAGAAAGTTGATCGCTAAGGTATAGCTTAACCAAGAAAAGCGTTCTACTCCTATCTTCGGGACATCCAAAGATAGGAGTAAGGAGCAATTGATGTAATATAAATTTGGGCCCATTGAGCTCAACCTAGTAAACAAATGCAAAAGCCCACAAAAGGAGGCTTTATTTTAAGAACACTTGCAGAAATTATGGTTGTGTCATCACATTTTCTCTCTAAATAAGAGTCTCCATCGTACTTAAAAGATACATTCTCTACATCTATACTTTACACCTAAAACTCTGTCAAACTAAACACTAACTTGAGCTTCGAAGAGTCCATCAAGAATCAACCGGCCTCATTTTGATTTTGTTCTTGCAGAATTGAAAGTGATCCAAAGTGTTCATGATCTATTATTCATCAATCCATCCATTGTGTTCATATTGTGGATTGGAGGCAACAACAAGAATATTAATCTAATTTATAATTTGAAAAAATAAATAAATAGTTTGATAATAGTGAAGAATCGTATTATAATTCATATCTTTGTTTTGCCAAATAAGCAACAAAGAATTTGTCATCAATAAAATAGTCAAATAAATATCATGTGTCGATTGCACTTGGAATTCGTGAAATTAGTGCTAGAAATATTAACCTTTAACTATTAAGAAATATGCTTAGTAAAGTCATCAATTTCGTAAAAAAAAATTTCAGCTCCATGTCAATTCATTAATAAAAAAATGCCAAATATTATAGGCTAATTCATAATTAGCCTCATATCAATTTTGAGTTCTTCACTACTATGATTCCTCATACGTATTTTACTGAAAAATTGCCAATATTATAGGCTAATTCAATCGATGATGAATAAAGCACA
>CAODLS012518894.1:0-13567 GCA_948243855.1 Flueggea neowawraea
AAATACCAGCTCTTGGGTGAACTAAGCCACCACCATAGTCTGTAGGATGACATTGCCTCATCGTGTTCCTGAATCGCTGAATTTCTGCATCATCAAGTATTTTAGCTGCTTCCTCCTCCCATCGCTCTGCCAGGTCCATTACTGATCTACATGATGAAAATTGCAGTCTTGGATCCCTTAAAATGGCAGCCCAATTCCTTCCATGTCTCCGTACACCAATCCAGAGAGAATCAAGTTCCTCTTCTGACCATTGAACAGCATGTGCCCTATGGCTCTCCTGAAAATCATACATACCATTCAAAGCAATTGCTCGACTTGCAATGCTATCAAGAATCATCTTGTGTCTAAGAAGTGAAGCTGCCTGGTTAGACGAAGAGTGAGGCATTGGCTCCTGAATAAATTCTCTGATTTCATGTCCAGATCTCCATAACTTTGATGCCATGGAGAATTTATTAGAGGAGAAATCACTCGATCTGGGCTCCGATGTTAAGGACAAACGTAAATCTAACGAAGAACCCACTGAAGTTTGTCTGATCTGATTTTTCTTGGATCCTAACTGAAAAAATTGTTGTTCTTCCAAAACCATGCAATCAGTCCCTTCTGGCATCATAGCTGGTCCTTTTTCTTCCACAAAAAGCTATAATCAAGTATGAAAGAGAAAACCATCATACAAGCTACTAGTCTCCAGACAATATAAAATATTAAAAACTCATTCCTGAAGACACAAATGAACACTAGCATGCTAGAAGAATTAGCACTGCAAGAATTGAAATATACATGCATGTAGATACAACTTGCCTGCAAACATTTGTTTCTTGATTTACTATCAATGGAGAAGCCACAAGGAGCATCAGTATCATCATTTGAGATGGCACCAACGTTGAGAGAAGATGCATCGTCAATCATATCAGCAGGAGCCTTCCCTGCACGAATTGGTGGAAATCTCCCTCCTCTTTCATTCAAGCCTTCAGAAAATTCGGGAGACACATCATGCAAACTGTTGGCATAGGTTCTGCTAGAAAATTCTGTTGACTTGTAAACCGTTTCTGGGCCATTGTCGTCAGATTTCTTTTCTAAACCTAATTCCAAGTCGATATTGCAGTCCACTGCACCACATGAATCTGTAATACAGTTATCTTTCTATTAAATAAATGCTGAAGATACGATAATAATTAAATGCCAAATAGAAGATACTCATCACAACAAAAGGGTAAATAAAATAATACCATGAGGGGTGACAGACAAGTCCAAACATGACTGTGTTCCTTCTGTTGTGCAATGAGGTACTGTTGCTTTACTACCATCACTATACAGAATTTTTGATTCCTGAGATTGGGTGTTTTCTTCAGTAACAGCTTCACAAATATCTTTAACACCATTATGTGAAGAATTTTGTAAACAGTTGCTTTGAAGAACTTCTTCGGAGACCATGTCAATGCTGGAAGTCTGGCCCAATACTTCAGGCAAGTCATCCTCAGAAATGTTCATGCAAGCTTGTGTTTGTTCTCCCTCACCTACCAAGCTATTTTAAAAAGAAAAGAACAAAGCAATTACATGTGTAACTATGTATAAAGTTTAAATTTCAGGTGTTAATGCCTGCTACCTTTTAGTCTCCTGAGTGGGCACAACATATGGAATAACAGTCTCTACATCTTCTACCTGTCAAAATGAACAACAACTGTAATTGAGTAACCTAAGGTAAGATGACTAGAGACTCAAAACATGTTTTGATTGAGAGTCAACAGCTCATGTTCTTAGTTTTTTGCTGCTCCAAAGAGCTCCAGAGTAAGAAAAATGACAAAATACATCAGAAAGAGAAGAGGACATACATCATGTTTACCGTTACAGAGTGAATTCCCTGTACTTGTAGCTTCCATAGGCAGATTCCCCAAACATCCATTTTGAGAAGTTGCACCATCAGTCTGTCTACTCAATTTTGAGAGGAATGAACAATTATTTACAACAGTCTCATCACTATCCTTTTTCCTTTTACATCTTCGAGTAAAAGTAATCAATGGAATATTCATGTCGCACCGCATAGGTGTGTCAACAGGTAAGTCAGTAGAGCTATCTTTGAAGAGTGGCTCTTCGCTTTTCTTGCTCGATATTTTGAATAAATCTAGACCAGTATCATGAGCTAAGGGGCAATTTTGTTCAGTGGATGATCTTCTGATGATAAGATCAGTTCTCCCTCCACTGTCAATCTTCCTTGACTGAGAAAATAATTGCCCATCAACATCTTTGTTCAAGGTTGAACATGATTTAACTTGAGTGTTATGTGATTTGTTTTCAGCAAATCCATCCAGATAAGGCAGTGCATCTGTATCCTTTCCAGATGCACCCTCTTCAAGGCTCTCTACAATTCCAGAAGTACCCTCATCAAGACTCTCTACAACGGGTAATTTGCAAGAACTAGTAGTTATTAGTTTCGTGTCAGTTCCATCATTAGTTTCTGTCGTTTCTAGACTTGTCAATTTTTGAAGAGCCTGACATGAATCATGATGCTTAGAATCACACTGCATGTATACATAAGAAAGAAAGAAAGAAAGAAAGAAAGAAAGAAAGAAAGAAAGAGAACAGTAAAAACCTTAGGGACAGGGAGAAAAATATAAAACGTTAGGTTAAATTAGTTACGCAATGAATCAATAGTTGATGCAAAAAAAAAAACAGAAGAAGAAGAAGAAGTCTTTTTTAATCCTCTGTTTCATCATTAAAATTCCAGCATACCTTATGGGTCTGATCAAGGCACTGGTCATGGTACGGTTGATGGCAATCTTTGCACTGCAGCAGGTTGCCTCTGATGCCACATACAAAACAGCCAGGAAATTTCTACATAGAAGTTAAACAATGGGTGGACAAAAATATATTGTTAAGAAGTTCAACATTGGGTAGACAAAAACATATTGATTTACTGAAAGATAGCAGTGTATTAAGAAGTTCAACATTGGGTAGACAAAAATGTGTCAGACAGATAAAGAAGAAACATCTTTACACTAATAGAAAAGAAATTATAAATAAGTAGCAATGTATTCAGGCAACTTGAGAAGAATTTGAAGCAACACTCATTGGAAGCAACTAAGGTGTACAGAACAAGCAGAATGGAGTAAGAAAGGTTTGATTGAAAGGCTAATCCCGCAGAGCATAACCAGGCAGCAAATAGAACTGGATTCAATAATGAAAGAGGCTTCAGAGAATAAGTATATATGCTTGCTGGCGCATCAATTGAAAGAAGCAATCAGCATAGTAAACCAACAGTGAGTTTGCTAAAGCTACAAAAGCATTTAACAAAATCAACTTCTAGATAATCAAATCTAACTAAAGCAAATGGTCAGCCAGAAGCTTTATTCCTTTCACGATATCAACAACAGCGGAAACTTAACATTATTTAAACATGACACCGAAGGAGTAAACTTCTTGGCACGAGATAAAAACATCTGAGCTCATAGAGACATTTCGATAATAGATAACTCACCAGTGAACTTCTTTGTTGAATTTCTGATTTGTGGACATCACTGCATACATCATATTTGTCCAGCGTGGACAAAGAATTATGAAACACACCTTCAGAAAGTGAATTGCACTCATTTTGAAGGGCAAGACCAGTCCAGGATGAAGCAAGCTTTCGCTTGTATGTTAAAATCACCTTGCTACTAGGCATTCAAGCTTCCAAAAAGGAAGATCGCCGGAAGCAATGTAGTCCTTGCAGCACTAAAGAATTTGATTCCAGCAAACGAACTGTCAGCTTCAAATTCCCCTTCTTTCCACTAAGTTCTATTAGAAACAACACTTAATATAGAAACACCAAACAAGAATGCACATAGCAATACTTCTCAAACACATAAATGCACAAGAAATGCTTTCATCCCTGAACTTTGATTGTGAAAATTGCTCCCTATTTTTCCATGCCTCATGAACTGACTTAGCCACAAAACGTGAACTGACTTAAAAAATGTGGCAAAATAGCAGTCTTCTTATTTCGTCTAAACAAATCCAACACTGGCATCTATCAAGTCTTTATCTTTTCACATTCTTGTCCTTACCAGCTACCACGCACAATTTCAAACTGAAATTCACTATTTGTTTAATGCAAGAGATTCTCAATGTTCATCAAATTGTATCAGCAAGCTCAAAAAATGGAAAATCACATTCAATCAACATAACAAAATACTGAATAATCAAAAAAGAAAAAGAATCAGAAAAGAAGAAACAGTCAAACGCAACATGCAGATGAAAATACAATACAAGCAAACAATGGAAAATGACTCAAACAGAGAGCAACAGAGAGACTAACAAAAGAGCACCTCAGTTCTCCGCCGCGGGAGCTCTGTGTCTCCGGTGACAGCAAAAGGAGAAATTTTGAAAAAGAAGAATCGGTTTTCTTGATTTCTTCAATGTTGCTAAATGAAAAGAAGTGAAAGGAGACTGTGGGCTCCTCTTTTTGCCAGTTTGTGTTGGGTGTTCTGTCACCGTAGAGAGAGAAAGAAGAGAGAGAGCATTTGTTGTCAGTGACCAAACTGAAACGTTTCTTTCCATTTCCTCTCTGTCTTTATCTACCCAAAGATTTCATATTTACCTCTTATGGCCAACCCAGCCCGACAGACCCGACCCGTTTCTTCACTCTCCCCGAAGACCTCGCACGTGTGAGACCTGACCTGTCGACACGTCAGCCTTGTGGGGTCCTTGGCTTTGTTCGGTGAAGTGGGCGTTTGGGTACAACGTCATGGGGGTTGGCATTGTTAGATGATGGGTCCCAGATTGCGAACACGAACACGTGGGACGCATCACACTTGGGCTTGTGAAATTTGGCTTTTCAAATAAAAGGCCCAAGTTGAAAACTCCGCGACCCTATGTCGGAATCTCGTAGCGGAAAAGAACGTGTGTCTTAAAGATGCGGGAAATGAACAGCCATCAGGTGCCACGTGGCAGATACAAAGGAAAAGTGTCCCCTTTCCTTCTCACGGAGCACATCTCCTTGTTCCGCTCGCCACCACTTCGTAATGTTCCAATCTGTGTTTTCATGAGAATAAAATATCAAAAAAAAAAAACAGAGACAGATAGATATAGAGATACCTTTCCTCGTCGCATTCTCACCTAATCCCCCTCCTAACTCTCACCTTTCCATCTCTTCAAGTGCGGGATTTTGATTCCCACCATTCCATAACCGCCATTGTTGCCACCTTCCATCTCTCTTTTTCTCTCTGAATTCGGCGGAGAGGGAGGAATCTTCTTTATATGATGGCGCAGTTACAGCATAACGACCATCTCAATTCTTCTGCCGATTCCGTTGATTTCAATGTCCATATTGCCTCCGAGAATGGCATTTCCCGTACCTCCTATTCTTCCGGTTTGTCTGTTTGTTCTTTTCTCTCTATTTTTTAGGTCATTGTTGCTTCTGTTTACATATTTTTGATTAAATAAGAAAAAAATTTCTCTGCAGGAATTACGGAAGGGAGTTTGCAGGAACATAACACGCAGGCGGAAACATCGAGTGCGGCAACTTCGGACTCCGGTTCTAGTCACTCCAAAAACTTGGATAATTCTAAACAGAATCGTAAACTCGGCAAATTAACGGCCAAGTTGTTCAACGAACGAGTCCCTATTAGCAAAAAGGTGTTTTTTTTATTATATATTTATCTATTTTCCACTCTCTAACTTGCATCATGTCTCGTGATTTGTTTGATGAGATTATAAATATGTGGTGGCGTTGGATTGAATGCAGCTCAAATTGTTTCATCGGCTTGCCACCGTTAAGAATGACGGAACGGTGCAACTGGAAGTTCCGGGAGATATTAAACCGCAAAATCTTGATTTTGGAACCGGAACTGTCTATGATGAAGCTATTGACGAAGAAGGTGATGAGGCTGGTATTCATGGCTTACCACCACTGCAAATTGTGATGCTTATTGTGGGAACTCGAGGGGATGTACAACCATTTATTGCCATTGGAAAGCGTTTGCAGGTTATTTTCTTCTTCATGTGCCTCAGAATATGTTGTTTATTTTTCACGAGTAATTTTAACCGACAAATTAAAGCATGAATTCGTACAGGAAGATGGGCATAGAGTAAGACTAGCGACTCATTCAAATTTCAAAGATTTTGTGTTGACTGCCGGATTGGAGTTTTATCCTCTTGGCGGAGATCCTAAAGTTCTTGCTGGCTGTAAGTGGCCATAATTTCATTTTTTTCCTCTTGGAAATTCTTTTTATGATTTTCTTGAAGAATGTATACTCACTTTTTTTTTTTGACGTATACTCACTTTGGATAACACCTTCGTCACTTACTGAGACATTGTTTTATACAACATGTGGGTATATTCTGCGTCTTGACTTGTTGACGTACAACATAGATTTTTAGTTTCATAAATTTTCTAGAATGGAAACTATACAGGCTTTGTTTGTTTCTTTGCCCTGGTGACTGTGTGTTTACTAATTCGTCACTGCCTTTTCATGCTTTAGAAAATTTTTAATCAAAGCCAGTACTTTTTACTCTCGTTTCTACTTGTTTGTTGACCATCTTTCATAATGTTGCAAGTAGCCAGGTGTAGAGTTATTATGCATTTTATTACAGAAGTAACTGTCTTCCTCAAGCTATTTCTTGCTTACGGACACATGATCAATCTAATTTTGACGTTTGGAAATTTTCAAGGGTAGCTATAGGAGACGAACATTGCTTATAATCTCCTGCCTTTCTTCTTACATGTCTCATTAAATTACTCTTCTCTTCCTCATTTCTCTGTCAAATTTTTGAAACTTGAGACTTCAATGTATTTTATTTGTATTCAAAAAATATTATGTTTCCTTGCAGATATGGTCAAGAATAAAGGCTTTTTGCCATCTGTACCTTCGGAAATACCCACTCAGAGGCAACAAATGAGGGATATTATATTCTCTTTACTTCCTGCATGTAGGGAGCCTGATCCGGATACAAAAATAGAATTCAAAGCAGATGCAATTATTGCCAACCCCCCAGCATATGGTTGGTTCACTTTGTCTTAGTCAAATTATATGTTCTTTTTTCCTTTAGATTGTTTAATTTTGTCATGTTTTGGAGATAGTGGGAAATTATTTTTAACAGAGCATTATGAAGCAGTTCTTTGAAGTTACGTATGCCTGAATTTGAATGTCTTATTTATTCTTATCTATCATTTAATTTGGTTTCTCATTGGTTCTGATAAATGGAACTTCTTTTTTTTTTCACACTACTAACTCTATGGGTAATTTTACAGGACACACGCATGTTGCAGAGGCACTAAAAATACCACTTCACATATTCTTTACAATGCCTTGGACGTAAGTATCCTGAATTATTGTAATGCAGCAGGCCTTGTTGGATCAAACTTCTTTACTTATTCACTATTTATTTTCGAAATGGACATATGTTATACAGAATAATCATTTCTGTAATCTATAAACAGATCTATGCTTCTGAATAATGATTAGGTCTCATTGTGTTATTCTTACCTTTTTCAGGCCAACTAGTGAATTTGCACATCCTTTATCTCGTGTTAGGCAACCAGTGGCTTATAAAGTGAGTGTTTTAGTTTGCTTCCTCGTTATTTCAGTGGTTTTAGCCTTTCACAGAATTAGGTGATGTCCTGTAACTTCATATTTTTACCTGGCTTAGAACTTTTTTCTGCAGCTATCGTATCAGATTGTCGATGCTATGATTTGGCTGGGAATACGAGATATGATAAATGAATTTAGGAAGAAACAGTTGAAGCTAAGACCTGTGACATATTTAAGTGGATACTATAGCTCTCCAACTGATCTGCCTCATGGGTACATATGGAGTCCTCATCTTGTTCCCAAACCAAAAGGTTAACTTTATGTCAATAAAGACAATTGTCTGATTCAATATTAAGGCCTGACATATTTATTCATGCAATCATAGATGCATTTTTTGATTGGGGAGCTTATTGAATTTCCTGATTGTTTATTTTTAAATTGCTTGATTATGTGTCCTTCCAAAAGCATATTAGAATTATATTTGGATGGCTTTCATTGACTTGTAAATTTTATATTTTATTTTCTGTACTGGCTCTGCAGACTGGGGACCAAAGATTGATGTTGTTGGTTTTTGCTTCCTTGACCTTGCTTCAAATTATGAGCCTCCACAATCACTTGTGCAATTTCTAGAAGCTGGTGAACAGCCCATCTATATTGGTTTTGGAAGCCTTGTGAGTTCCGTTCTCAAGCTATTTTGAGATTTTAACATGCTTTTTGCCTATTGCGCGGAAAAAAATCTTAAGAAAGTGACCCACTTTTAGATCATCTTGTTGATTGGGAACTAGTTTCTATAAAATACAGGATGATTTTGGAAACATTAACAAGTTGGCAAAGCAATATTTCCATCTTTTATGAACCTTTGCTTTCTGTAAGTGGAGTTTATTTTGTTTATTAGCCTTTTGTAATGATCCTTGCATACCAAGTATGTACTCTGTTGGTTTTGGTTGTAGTGTAAACACAAATATGAACAACATGCTTTTTAACGGGATGCTTATAAAAATGATTAAGGCTTAAAAGATTGAATATAAATTCAGGCATGAGTTAACCAAGTCTTACGTTGTTATAGAGTTTGGAATTGTTATTACAATAGCCTTTTTTTTTCTGGGAAATGACTTTGAGTTTCTGACAGCCTGTTCAAGAACCAGAGAAGATGACGGATATTATAGTTAATGCTTTGGAAAAAACTGGTCAAAGAGGCATAATTAATAAAGGCTGGGGTGGTCTTGGGAACAGTAAGTTTTAATTGTTATATGATAGTAATCAAGTATGTACTAATATGGGCATGTCATGAAAGTACATAATTTATATGCCTACTATCTTCTTTTCAGAAGCAGATCAAAATGACTTTGTCTACTTGCTGGACAATTGCCCCCATGACTGGCTGTTCTTGAGATGCAAGGCTGTGGTAAAGTTTATTACATAATGCATTTTTTACATAGTTTACCTGGTTTAACATAAGACTTGCATTTGATATTTCCTATGAAGTGGGATTTGAATAATTAGAACATTCACTTAAACCTTCAACAAAAGTTTAGCCACTCAAGGAGTCTGTGATTTTCTTCGTGTTAAAGCTCATCATAAGTTAGAATGAGTTTCCTAAATTACAAGATCCATTTTACATTATTTTAACATTTCTAGCATGTTAGTTCCATTCAAGACGCATTAGTTACCCTGTGGTCTAATTAAGGTTTCAGGAAAGTTGTTGATCTCACTATCAACTGAGAATAACCATATAATTAAATCAACTGAGAATTAGGTACCAAGAAATTGTTTACATCGACCATACTCTTGTTAGGCATTGTGTTGAAGTGTCTCATTGAGTGTTAAAATTAACATAGTACTCTTTGTGCTGCTGTTACAATTTCTGTGATTAAGTTTTGACCCTGGTTACTATTTGCTTTCTCTTCCAGGTTCATCATGGAGGTGCTGGTACCACTGCTGCTGGTCTCAAAGCTGCGGTAAACTAATGTGCTTTTCTCAATGACTCCACGTTATCGCATTTTGCACTGCTAATTTGATGCTTCCTCTTCTTTTTCTGCAATGTAGTGCCCAACGACTATTGTACCCTTTTTCGGTGACCAGCCATTCTGGGGAGAGCAGGTTCATGCCAGAGGAATAGGTCCTGCACCTATCCCAGTTGACGAGTTCTCACTTGATAAGCTGGTTGGTGCTATAAACTTCATGCTAAAACCCGAGGTAACAAATTGATTCCTCTAATTTCAACTTCCTACTGCAAGTTTCATCTTGTCAAGTTCTCTTGCAGCGTAGTACTAGTAAATGTTAATTTAGATCTTGGATTCAAAAACCAATGAGGAAAGTTTATCCTGTTTCACTGTAGACTTGGGCAACCATTCTGTTTTATAAGTTGTTTTTATTTTAACCTTATAGGCAGAGTATGGAGAAAGTGAAGTATACTACGCCAAGAAATAAAGAATGTTACATAGTTTCATGATAATCATCCTGGTGACTTTGGTATGCACATCTTAGAAGATTGTGTTTTTGTTATGCAGGTTAAAGACCGTGCTTACGAACTGGCAAAAGCGATGGAAAATGAAGATGGAGTAATTGGTGCAGTGAAAGCCTTTTACAAACAGTTTCCTGGAAAAAGGACACAGCCCGAGATTGAGCCTTTACCTGCCCAACCAAAACTGCTTTCCATAAGACGATGTTTTGGTTGCTCGTGATTTTCCAGGTTGGTTAGCCGGCAACCTTTTTTCCGGAGGTCCAATCAAATCTTATCAGTGTTGCCATGGCAGATTCTGAACGAAAATTTTGGTGTACAAGAAGATTTTATGCAACTTGACAAATCAAATCGGCATCCCCAAGTGGAGCATGTGAGCTCATCTGTTTCCGGGTTTACAACATGTATAGTGTGGGGAAGGAGGTGCAGAGAGAGATGGGTAATGGCGAGAAAGTTCTGTCAAAGTGAGATTGTAATTGTTTCTGGGTGGCTCAGATGCGTCCTGCTACGCCTCTGTACCCTGTTTGTATGAATCAAAATCTGGTTATACTTGATGAATACTACAGAAAAAGAAGTCTTGTTATCTTTAGTTGAGTCGTAGCACATAAATTCTTCACTGGCATCCGAGAAGAAGAAACTTCAACAATACGAAAGAGATCCTTTTAGATCTGATCATTTCCTTTCTCAAAAATAAAATCAAGAGAATTCTTCTTTGTTTCTCCAGCCTACACTGTTGCCATTGAAGTGATGCTTATCGAAAAACTCTGTTCCCCTTTTCTTAAGAAGAGAACTTCTAAACATGGACATTGTATACATATATTGCTATTACACCATTTTGGCTTTAAAAGAATAGGAATCTATTCATTTCTGTGATTACACTCGTAGAAGCCTCTCCTTTTACAACCTCATTTACAAATTTGAATTATTCAATGAAGGCGGAACTCTTCAACTTTGTAATAGGAGATTCGGAATTTTGCACTCTTGATTGAATTTCCAAGAATTTCTTCCCTTCTCTTTCAATGCACTATTTCCTTTTTTTTTGTAATTCGAGTATGCGATCTTGTAAAGCATACTCATTAGCCAGGCAAATTCAGGAACAGGCAGTAGACGCTTCACCTTTCTGGCCAACCTGGGGATCCCCTTCAGAGACATTGACAGATGCATCCACGTTTAATGATGCCGTCTGTAATGTTGGCATTATGGGAGGTTTTAGCCTCCGGGTGACCGTCATTTTCAAGCCTTCTGTTGTGTGGATTGTTGCTCCTGTTGTCATATTAACCTGCAATTTTTTTTCCCCATAAGTCCACGACCTTCAACCATGGCAAGATTACCTTAGTCCAAAATTAAGACAACAAAGTTGACTAGAACATTTGGAGATGAGAAAGAAAATTTAATTGATATTTTGGTAGCTCCGACGAGTTGTATCACATCAGCCTAAAGAGTTGCCCATCCGGTTGTTAAACCATGTCACATTGACAAGTTTATAATACATGTGTTGTGCTTTTTCTGATTAATTTAACATATAAAAGAGCATCTAACTTACAGGAGGTGCCCCAAGTGCCATTTGAAAGTTAAATCTACGAACAAGCATTGCCGTTGCCACCACAGTCTGGAAATCAGAAGAATAAGGGGTTAACTTTTATAAGAGCAAAAAATGTTTTTGCAATCAAATATAAATTCAGAATAACATAATCCACTACCGAGTTCCACTTCAGCTGAAAAAGTCATTTGAAAGAAGAAAATTACCTCAAATGAAGCAAACATGTCGCCTACACACTTCCGTGGCCCTCCACCAAAAGGCAAGTAGCTGAAACAGAGTTGACAACAATGATTTGGGATATGTGGCGGATAAAGTCTCAGCGTAAACAATGAAGCGGAAAATCAAGAGAGTGAAATAAGAATATGATCTTTCAGGAAAAAAGGGATGACAATTCCAGGGTCAGGCTTATTTCTTCCCTCGTCAAGGTACTAACGGCAACTATTACTTTAACTGCAAGCAAGCTGCCAGATCCGTGTTGCAATCAATGGATTCAAGTGATACAGCACAAATGGGTTTCAGCAGAGACTAGAAGTTAACCATGAGTCAGTGTATAACCATACCAATTTGCCTAATAAATGCCTTAGAAAGCAAAACATGGTTGCCTGATTCTAGATCATTGATGAAATGTAGACGTGCTTAATCTGTCAATATGCAATACGTAATAAACTCCACAAAAATGTAAGAAAAGCTGCATTGATAAGCAGAACTATACCAGAAATTTTGGTTTGTCTCGTTTGGACTTGGCCCATCTAAAGGCCATCTTTCGGGATTGAACTTATCTGCATCATCCCAGAGATGCGGGCTACGATGTAGGTTCCAGACAGAAATAAATATATCTTCTCCCCTGAAGATAAATAGTAAAGCAGCATTAGCGTACAAACAGCTGGCCAAAATCCTCAGCACAAGCTTTCTACGATCTTTCACTTGATCAAACAACAGCGATTGACAAAATAGATGTAGGAAAGCACATTGCAAGTAACTAGAGAAAAGAGAATAACCATGAATTTAATGCCGTTACCTTTTTATGCGGTATTTTCCCAGCTTGTCATTCTCCAGAGACCGACGAATTAAGACCGGTGGTTGCGGATAAAGCCTCAAAGACTGCGAAGAGAAAATTTTTAAGCTGTAAAATCTCGACAAAGAGGTCCAAATGTAAGAAATTGTTAAACATGACAATCTTCTCTTTAGTATCGCAACACCAACTTCTTACTTCATTAATTACTCTAGTTGTATACTTGAGTTTCTTCATGTCTTCGATTGTTGGAAATCTATCTCCTAGAACGGTATCAACCTGAGAGAAAACTCAAATTAGAAAGATACCAAGTTCAATCATAACTAGATGTCAACACAGAAATATTTTTTCAGTATGGTATCATAAAATCTGTGTGTACCTCATTTTGAAGCTTTGCCAGGACACTAGGCTCCTGCAGGCATTGGAAAAGAAATAAATTTTAGGTTCAACCAACTAGCCACCAACTCATGATTTCTCATAAGTTTGTAAAGTCATACATTGGAAGAACATGTCACCCATGTACAAGAAGTGCAAATGATATTTATTTCTAAATGCAAATGGTATTTATTTTGTGAAATATAAATGGAAAAGAGAGAACAATAACGCAAAATGAAAATGATTTCCAGGAATTGTGTTGAAAGAATAAGCGGTCGAGTTACTATGCTAAAACAATTATGTCAATAAAAAACCATATATTGCATGACAGTTGAACCTTAACCTGTACTACCTTGGATAAAAGATAAAATGTCCACGTTAAAACTGCAGCTGAAGTTTCATGTCCAGCTATAAGCATTGTCATTAAATCATCGCGAAGTTGCTTGCTAGAAACCTGAAAACTATTTCATTAGCAGAACTTCCTTTGAGCTATGAGTAAATATATTGGCAATTAAAATCATACATCATCCCCTGATGCTAACAGGAAATGGAGAATGCTAGGATCCTGTTCATTCATGTATTCCTCAGAAAACTGCACTTCTTCTTCATCCACCATCCTCTGCAATTTGAAAGGATAAAATAGAAAATGAATCAGAATACAACAAATAAATGAA
>CAODLS012519412.1:0-10200 GCA_948243855.1 Flueggea neowawraea
GATGGGTTTGTGGTTGTGGGTTATATTTTTAGGCGTGGCTGGAGGACAAATGTAGTCATATTTACTACTATGATAAGGGGATTGTGCATGAAGGATAAGATAGAGGAGGCTGTTACGTTATTGGAGAAAATGGGTGTCGTGGGATGTCCATCTGATGTTGTTACTATTAGAATTGTGCTCTAGTCCAATCATTAATGTACATTGTCATTCGATTATTTAATAAAGAGGCATTTCATTTCTATAAAATATAATATGTTTTATGAAGATAAAACTCCATGAATAGTTTATTCTTCCTTATGCCATTAAGTGCGTGACTTGATAGTAAAACCATAAGGATAAAAGGAATACTATTCTAAACGTTAGTATGTTGCTAAGTGGATAATCACGTTTTACTGATTATGGATATGAGATGTCAACTTAGAACATAAATGCATGTTGGGAAACATGTATTGGACTGGACCGCTATGAAAGCAGTTCATGGATTGTTGTCACAAAGTAGCTTTCATGCAGTGGTGATGTTTGAGTCCTCTGACTGAAACTCACTATCGACTCCTACATGAGGAATCGCATGTTTTGACTTAGTCAAACGTTATCCGTAACAGAGTAACAACAAAGGCTATGATTGGATATGTCATGAATCATGTAGAAGAGTGATAGTGAGAGTGATGGATTTGTTCCTCTAATGAAGAGTGATATCTCTTGGCCGCTTAATGAGTAGGATTGATGGAATGTTTGCATACTCGAATGAATTGATAAAGGAGTTTATCAATGTCATTTGTTATATCAATCTACTTGAGATTAAGAAATATGCTAAGCAATATAAGGTTGACATGTGACCATGCCTTATGCTTAGATGAGATATCGTGTGACAAAAGGACTGAATATCAGACTGCGAAAGGTTAACTCGGATCACCGACATCCATTCGATTTTGGGTTGCCATAATGTATTACTAGATACTGCTTATGGACTTTGAGCCCAAATGTTTGGGACAAAACCCATTGTCAATTTCAAGTGGGCCTATTGGGTCACACATAAGAACGAATTGGATTGGTTATAAAGGTTTTCTCTTTGTGGTGATTGAATTATTAAGGTGGTTAATTTGATTAATCAATAATAATTCATGGTTTTATGATTTATGTGTTAAATAAGATTTAATACATAGTCCATTAATGTAATGTGCTTTTAATAAGAATCACAAATTATTGTGGGTATATTATTATGTGTGACAGAATAAATTTGGCCCATATGTTTTAATAAGGGAGTGATTTATTTAATGATAGTGTATCATGTAATTAAAAGCCCAAAACATTAAAAACAAACCTAGAAAATTCAGAATAAATATCACACTCCTATTTTTTAGGAGTCTTTATTCTTGTATGACAAGGATAGGAAATTCAACACACTCCTACTTTGTAGGAACCCTAATTAGTGCACATAATTAATTAGGAATCACTTATTCTTGTGGGACAAGAACGGTTAACCCTAGTGCACCTATTTAGGATTTTTCATATGCCTATAAATAGGAGAGGCTAGGCCAAATATTCCATGGCAAAGGCAAAAGCCGAATTAGTGGGTGCCACTTTCAAAGAGAGAAATTATTTTGTAAGTTTTACAATAGTGATTCTAAAAGAAGTGCTAATACACTCCACCAATCCAAGGTAAGTTTGTTCGTGTGGATACCTCTAGACACGTTCGCGCAAAGGCAACATAATTCCACAAGGGTGATTTGGGTTTTGGTGCTAAAAGCTACACCAACATCTCATAAAAACTGAACGATCAAGATTTAGTGAAAGGTAGATCTTCTAACCCTAATTATATATGTTGATGTGCATGGGTTATTGGGGGAATTCAAGGCATATTTTTTTTATTTCTGTTGCCATGATTAGTTATGATTGTCATAAACGAGTCGCGAATTCCAACAGTGGTATCAAAGCCACTTGCAATATCAACATATGTGATTCCTTTTATATGTGATATAATTGATATGTATGATATATTCGACCTTGTTATTATATTGTTGTTATATTAATCACTCTTGTTTAGGGTTTAATTTATCAAGATAAAAATGGTTTTATATATTTGAAGGCCGAATGAATGTTGAACTTACATAGGATGTTAAAATTTACCTAGAAAGCGATTATATTTTTGTATATGTGGTTTTTATAATATGATTATAAATGAGCTGAATCATAATGTGATTATGAGATTCGGGTATTAATGAGATTAATACATATTGTAGTTTTAAAATTAGCACCTCGTTTCATGAGCAATGCGAATTATAAACCTCCCTCGCAATCTGCTTGTGAAAACCGCTCATACATACCCAACGCTTAATCAATATAATTTTTGATTAAATATTTTCATAATTAGATTATGATTGTGTTGAATGATGATTCAATATGCATGGTGCATGACATAGCCCAATAAACCCATGTGATTGGATTTAAGTTTTGTAAGGGTTGTCCTTATGTGCCTATTTCAAATACAACCTACGAGTCATTATTGCCGAATGTGCCTATTTCTTTTAGAACAGGTTAGTATAGAAATATATATAAATTGTTTGTAAAAGAAGATGGAGGTCGTTTGTTGCGATGAAGATCGAAGAACACCCTAGGTTAACCCTGATCTTTCACATTGGCTTGTGAAAAAGTCACCTTAGATTTGAGCTTTGTCATGACACGTTTACATTATGCTATATATATATATGCTATGATTGAATGTATGTTTTATCCCATAAATAAACCTGACCCCTACAAAATAGTAAGTTAAGAAAATGCCTTCCATAATCAATTCATGTCAAGGCTTTGTTCATCGGTGTTATAGTTTCTGCCTCAGTAGGGTGCACTCGGTTACCTTAGTGAGGCAATGGGTAGATAACAATTATCTACATTTTGGTTATGGTTTGACTTAACATGGCTATTAAAACGGTTTTGGGCCTAAGGCAAGGGATTTAAATGTTGGGACATGAGATGTCAAAATCCTTAGAAATACAAGAGTTATATACGATATAATTGAAAAGAGTTTCTATTGGAATTCGCGGCTCTATTATGACATTCATAAGCAATCATGGCAGTGGAAACAACAAAAATTTTATGCCTTGAATTCCCCTAAGGACCCTTGCACATCAACATATATAATTAAGGTTAGAAGATCTACCATTCACCAAGGTTCGATTGTTTGGTTGTATGAAATGATGGCATGACTTTTAGCACCAAGAACCCAAATCACCTTATGCAATCACGTTGCCTTTGCGCAAATGTGGCTAGAGGTATCCACACAAATGAACTTACCTTGGATTGGTTGAGTGTACTAGAACCCTTTTAGAATCTCTATTCTAAAGCTCACAAAAATAGTTTTTCTCTCTTTGAATGTGGCACACAAATTCGGCAATGGCATGAATGAATGGCAAGGGGTGCAACCCTATTTATAGGCATATGAGGAGACCTAAATAGGCAGCACACAAAGGCTGAATTTTCCCTCTCCTTGCCCTAATAGGATTCGACCCTTATCCAATATAAGAAAGGGCACTTTTAGAATTTGCCCTCTCCTTGCCATAATGTATCAATCCTACTCATCAAGTGACCAAGAGATATCACTCTTCATAAGAGCAATAAATCCGTCACTCTCACTATCACTCCTCTACATAATTCATTACATATCCAATCATAGCCTTTATTGTTACCCTGTTACGAATAACATTTGACTAAGTCAAAACATGAGATTCCTCATGTAGGGGTAGATAGTGAGTTTCAGTCAGAGGACTCAAACATCACCACTGCATGAAAGCTACTTTGTGACAACAATCCATGAAGCGCTTTCATAGCGGGCCAGTCCAATACATGTTCCCTAACATGCATCTATGTTCTAAGTTGATATCTCATATTCATAATCAGTAAAACGTGATTATCCACTTAGCAACATACTAATCTTGATTCATCATCATTCCCATGATAATGATCGATTAGGGACATTTAGAATAATATCCCTTTTTTATCCTTACGGTTTTACTATCAAGTCATGTTCTTGATGGCATAAGGAAGAATTAACCATTCATGGAGTTTTATCTTCATAAAACAAATAATATTTCATAGAAATAAAATGTCTACTTTTATTAAATAAACCAAATGACAATGTACACATGATTGGACTAGGGCACAAAAACTAACATGGAGGAGTTAGTAATTTTGGCTGAAACTGCTGAAAATTTTTGAGCTCCCTTCCATAGTTGAAATTTGGATGCTCCCACCATTCTAAGTTGTCAATGCGTAAATAAAGGCCAACATTACTGTAACAGCTATAAGAGTCATAAAAAGAATTTGAGAATAAGTCATATTGAGACATTGAGAACATGTCGCTTTGATAGATTGGATAAACATGATTTCTACATGACTGCACTTGATACCTGTAATTCACTTGATCCAAAATAGAATTAGTTTTTGAAAGCATATGCTCCATCTTGGAAATACATACCTCATATAAATCTCGATCGAACCCAAAACAATGCAAGTACTATCCATGATAAAAACAATTTTAGTTTTTTCTATTTTTTTAGCTACTAAAAAAATCAACACAAACAAAAATAACAAATAAATAAACCTTGACAAAAATCCCCAGAAGCGGCGCCAAATTTGATGGGTATCAAACCAACCAACTATAATTAGCTTATTCAAAAAAGATTTGTGTATAGCAGTGAACATGGTTGAATCCACAGAGATTGGTAAAGTTTATTTATTTGAAAGGAAAACAACAATAAAATAAAGAATATAAACAAGACAATGTAGAGAACGAAGATTAAATATCAAAGCAGACAAAAACAGTAAATCAAAGTAAACAGAATTGACATTCAATCAAGTGAAAATCAGTAATAATAAAGCCTAGCCAAGATACTTCTCAGTTCTATCATTTCAGTTGATCACAGACACGAAAGATAAACATCAAGCATTCGAATAGACAGAGTTATAGTTAACGGTGACACACTCAATTAACCAATCCCTTCTTAATTAATCGATAGTCCCGGGACGCCCTGCTGAATATTTTCCTAACCACTAGATAACCCCAGGATGCCCTGACAAGGTTTAATCTATGACAGCAGTAAGAACTAAAGAGACTATTATCCTAGCCAGTGAAACCGGAAACGTCGTGATTCATTTAAACCAAATTATTCAATTCCATAAAAATGAACAATGTCCAACACATAAATTTACGTTATTCGTTACCTAGATTAGGACTAATATGACACATTATCAATCCTAAATAACAATATATTATTTCAGTTAATCAATCAACGAGCTCTTATCAATCAACCAACATAAATAATAATAAAGATCTAAAGTATAGAAACTGAATAAATACTCAAAATATTCAATAACATATAAAAACAATAGTCTCACAACATAATAGGATCAAACCTTGAAAATGCATTGATTAGATGCGAATTTAGCTACTCAAACCTTGAAGAAACATGCAAAATAATGAGGAAAAAAGTTGTGGGGTGTGCTGCCCCCTTAGGGTAATGAAAAAGTTGTTGCTAATGAGTTTTAAGAGAGTATTTATATGTGCTCTTACTCAAAACTTAATCCTAGTCCTAATAGAATTGATAAAATAATAATAATATGGTCCAAAATATTGTTCTAGTAGTAAAATTAAGTTAGTAGCATTCAAACACGTCCATGAGGCTCTAAAAATGTGGCCCAAAAGCCCAAAAAGCTGCCCAAAAGCTCAACTATGACATGATCACGCAGAAATACAGTTTTGCCTGAAATATACAAAAACAGCTCCAATTCTTTCTATTTCACTAATATTCCACCTAAAACACCATAGAAGCATAAAAACATAAAAACACATGAATAATAACAATTTATAATGCAAAAACGCACACAAAATGCAACATAAATTATGCCTAAAATGCAACCTATCACACAGAAAAAAGAACATCTCAGATTACTTAATTAATCAATAATTCATTCAAGATACTAACTAAATCAATTAAGAACATAATATTGACGAAACCTGCATGGATTTTTTTACATTTTGGCTTTTAATTTATATAAGTATGTTTTTTATTCATTTGAAAAAATTATGTGTTTTGTTTGGTATAATTTTTTTTCCTAAGGAAATATTTGGTATATGTTTGAAGTATTCAAAATAACCACATTTTCAAAAACCACATTATTTTACAAAAGCTAAATAGTTTATTACTTCAACCGATCGGTTTTTGATATTGTAACTTGACTGATAGTTTTTAAATCTGAACTCTGTTTTAGTATTTGGTTCACTGGTCAACCATTCGGTTTGGTTTGGTTTTATAAATGAAAAATTCGGTATCTTATTTTTACAAATTACAATTTTTTAAAAAAAAACTTTGTTGGCAATTAAAAGATTATAATAGTCTTGAAAATAGATTAAATTAAAAAACACACACTCAAATATTAATATTGATTTGAGAAGCTATCTCACAAATATAAAGTATACACACTATATTATTCTTTCTTACAAACTCGTTAGAATTTTTTCTCTAACTCTGGATTTTCAAAAGTTTACAAAATGATTAAAGTTCAACCCTTTAAATAGGCAAGTAAGGAAGTGTATAGATAGTAAGTCTTCAATTGGAATTTTTCTTCTTACAGGTTGTTTTTAACTTGACTTCTTCTTCGTAGATACTTAGTTGTTTTTTCTTTTTCATTAAGAATTTTGACCTAGTCAAAGTATCTAAAGTTATGTAAGCTTCTTCATCCATTTACACAATTCTAGTTACCAAACAAAATTTAATTTCCAACATCCTCCCTTAAACTTGGCTTAGTCATTCCAAGCATTCTTTTTAACTCAAAAAACAAATCTACTTTAACTGGCTTTGTAAAAATGTATGCAATTTGGTCTTCTGAAGCACAATATTCAACCACTATATCTTTGTTCTTCACCAATTTTCGAATGCAGTGGTGTTTAATGTTGATATGCTTGCTTCGACTATGAAACACTGGATTCTTTGTTAGTGCAATTGTAGACTTGTTGTCACAGAAAATTGTTGTAGGCTCATTTTGTTGATGTGGCAATTCACTAAGCATCCTTCAAAGCCATATTGCTTGAGTAGCACATCCAACTGCTGCTATATACTCAACTCTTACTATAGATAAAGCCCCAACTTGTTATTTCTTTGACGACCAAGAAAATGCTCCAGAACCGAGATGAAACACATAACCTAAAATGCTTTTTCACTTCTTAATAACTTCGGCCCAATCACTGTCGGTATAACTAACCAATTCTGTGTTATCACCATTTGAATAAAATATGCCATCATCAAGTGTATCTTTAATATAACTCAAAATTCTCTTTACAGCTTGCCAATAGGATTGTCCTAGTGAATCCATAAATCTGCTCACTATTCCAACTCCATAAATAATATCAGGTCTTGTGTTGTTAAATACCTTAAACCTCTTATAATTCTTCTAAAATTTGTTAAATTAACCAAATCACCACTTCCATCCTTTACGAGCTTTAATCTTTCTTCAACTAGTGTTGGCATTGGTTTCCATGCTTCCATCTTGAATTTCTTCAAAATATCTTGAGCATATTTCCTTTGTGAGATAAATATCCATTCATGCATTTGTTGTACTTTGATACCAAAAAAGTAAGACATCAAACCCACATCTGCCATTTAAAATTATCTAATCATAGCTTTCTTGAACTCGAGCAACAACTTCAAATTATTGGCGTAAAGATCAAATCATCCACATAAAGGCAAGCAATGATAACATCTCCATTCTTGTTGACTTTGACATATAAAGTATGCTCATATTGACATTTATGAAAACCATGATTGAGAAAATAAGAGTCAATATGAGTATACAATGCTCTAATTATTGTTTTAGACCATATAGATCATTTTTCAGCCGATAAACTTTATCTTCTTCTCCTTTCTTCACATATCTAGGTGATTGTTCAATATAAGCTTCTTCTTCAAGTACACCATTCTAGAAAGCTGATTTGACATCTATTTGATATATTTTCTAAAAATTTTGAGCAACAAGAGAGATAATCATATGAACAATGTCCAATCTAGCAACAAGAGTAAAAACTTCAAAGTAATCAATACCTGGCTTTTGTTTGTACCCTTTTGCAACCAACCGTGCTTTATAGCATTCAACTTCACCATCAGGCTTGTACTTTGTTTTGCACACCCATTTTCCAATTGGCTTCTTTTCATTTGGAAGTGTAGTTAACTCTCATGTATTCAATGGCATGAATTCTTCATTTATTGCCTTAATCCAACGATATCTTTAACCGCCTCTTCAAATATTACTCGACCACAATCTGCAAAGAAATTATAATTAGTAACATTTTCTTCATTTTCATCATCGTCTTTATCACCACCAACTTCATAATCTTGTAAATATGCAGTTGAATGATGTTCATGTTGAGAGCGTCTAAATGTAGGAGAAGATGACTCTTCAGGTTCAACTGGAGATGACTCTTCGGGCTCATCAGGAGATTCTTCATGAATTGAAGAAGAAGATAGCTCATGGTTTGATGTCTCTACTTCATTATTTATGAAAAATGGTGTTGGTAATGATCTCTTTTCTTATTTTGACCAATCACATGCTCTATCTTCATCAAAAGTAACATCTCAACTAATAATCACCTTTTGAGTCTTAGGATTATATAGTTTGTGGCCTTTTGTATCCAGGCTATAACCAATGAAGATACACTTTTATGCCTTGTTATCGAGCTTCTTCCTTAATTCATCAGGAACATGTGGATATGTAATGCAACCAAACACTCTTAAATGGCTAGGATTAGGCTTCTATCCCCTCTATGCTTCTTGTGGGGTTTTATCACAAACACTGTTAACAGACGACCTGTTTAAAATATAAATAGCATATGCCATAACTTCTGCACAAAAACTTTTAGGAAACTTTTTACAATACAACATACTTCTCACCAAATCCATAATAGTCCTATTTTTTCCTCACTACTACTCCATTTTGCTGAGGAATGTACCATATTGTCAGTTGGTGCTTAATTCCATGCCTTTTCAAGTAATCATCACAAACAATGTACTTAGTTTCTCTATCTGTTCTTAAGATTTTGATAGAGTAACCACTTTGCCTTTCAACATAAGCCACATAATTTTTTAGTACTTCTCATGCATCAGATTTTTTCTTAAAAAAAATCCATGCTTTTCTACTAAAATCGTCAATAAAGGTAATCAAGTATTTGTTATCTCCATTAGATGAAACCTCCACATAGCATAAATCTGAATACACAAGTTCAAGCGATCTTTTAGCTCTCCATACTTGTTTTGTGGGAAACAGATCTCTATGCTTCTTTCCCATTATACATGTCTCACACCCAGTGGCGGAGCCAGAAATCCGGTTGAGTGGGGGCCAAATCTGCTTACTTAGATTTTTGACTATACAATGTATACGAAAATATGTATATATATATAATTATATATATATATATATATAATTAAATATTCGAATACATGTAGTAACAATACAACTATTTTTGCACACTTGAGCCTAGAGATGGTAATTGATTTTGACGTGTTATCATCCATTCATCTCCCATCCTATTTTGCAAATCCATCTTGATAACATTATGGCAAAAAATACTCTTTCAACAAATACAGTTGCAACTAGAAGATTAATTATTATAAAACTCTAAATAATCCTACATTTGTAACTAAAATTATTATCGAAGAAGATTAATTATTCAGACATTTGAATTTATAAAATTCTCTTATGTTATTTTACAATAATTAAATATAAATTATAATGTGATTTTTTGACAATATAAATTATAATGTGTTAAAATTTATATTTTAGAGTTTAGAAACTATATAAAAAATTAAAAATTAAAACATACATAGAGAGGAAGACTAAACCCTACCATAAATTAGCCTAGCCTAGCCCAGCAATTGTGCCTTAACTTAAATTATATGGCGTTTCAATTCAACAAACCCAAAAGAGGCGACATTGTCGTTTTTGTTTGCACCTCGCTTCTTATTTAACACCAAAACCTACTAGTTTCTTTCATCCTCGTCTTGTCTCTGCTTGCCACAACCACTTGTAGATCCCTCATCCGACTCCATAACCAAACAACTTCACCTCTCCAAAATGGTTTTGAAAACAAAGCATTCTTCTTCATCTTCTCTCACTGTTTTACGCTTGACAACTCTTCAACTCAAGCTTTCCACTTTT
>CAODLS012519499.1:0-18709 GCA_948243855.1 Flueggea neowawraea
TTTAGATACTCATGGATATATTTGGATACTCGCGGATATATTCGGATACATTTGGATTCATTTTGATGCATTTGAAGACTAAACAATTATACAAAAATTGAATTGTAGATACAATTGGATATTATAAAAAATATATAGTAAAATTGTAAAAATCATATTAAAAATTATAATTTTAAAGCATTTAATTCAAAAAAATATTATATCAAAAAACATTTAAATGAAATTTTATATAAAAAATTGTGATATAGAGATATTTGGATACATATGATACATTTGGATACATTTAAAGATCACTGGATATATTCTAAAAGATCAGATGTTTTCTCTTTTAGAATTTATGTTTTTCATGAAAAAAATTAATTTCTCTAAAAAATATTATAATTTTTTGTGAAAATGACATGTGTCAAATTTAATTTGTCTTATCTAATATTTTTTATATTTAAAAATTTACTTAGCATTTATTAAAATTAAAATTTAATATAAATATTAAATTTCCCCTTTTTTTTTAAATGAAAGCCCAAAAGTTAAGACGAGAGTAATGAATGAAACAGAATAGAATATTCTAGATGTTGACCTGGAGGAAAACAGGGAGGAAACTGCTTTCTCGCGGTCTTGGATGATCCAACCATGATTAGCCCTATTCGCATACATTTTCTCCGTCTCAAAAACATTGTCACCCATTTTTTTCATAAAAATTAAAAAAATAAATAAATAAAATAATATTCTTATTTTTACACTTCCACTAATATAATTATTATAGTTAAAATTTTGTTAGATATTAAAAAAAATCATCTATATTTTTTTAATTTTAAGAAAATAATAAGAAGTAAAAATAAAAAATAATATAAAAATAAAATTTATTTAAAAATATGATAATTATTTTGGGATATTTAAAAAAAAATAATGGATTATTTTTGTGAGTTGAAGGGAATGTTATTTTAATCCAACGATCAATTTTCATTTCCTTAGCACTTAGTGCGACGAAACTCAATTCAAAATAAAAGGAAAAAGAGTGTAACGAACTGATTTTGTTCTTCACACTCGCTCTCACTCTCAACTCTCTCTCACTTACGAGGAATGTTATGGATCATTCTAGAGAATTATGGAAGCTGAGCTCCAATGTCAATATTCTTTTGTTGCTTTCGAAGTTCAGCCTTCCCATTTTATCCACAAAGCTAAAAATTTGCGGAAAATTGAAAAGAAATGAAAAGAAAGGATTCCTACTCCTTAGGGACCAAGTAGTGGCCACTTTGACTGTTTTCTCCCTCTGCTACATATATTCACTTCTTATTGTCTCAGACAGCATTTAATGCTCATTCCCACTAGCTTACTCGGTCTAATTTGCAACCCTTGAGCCTACAAACAATTCTTCTCCCCTGTTTTAGGAAGAGGAATGAAGTCAAGCTCTTCTTCTGGTGAGTTAAAAATAGTTCTTTTTTAATTCTGTTAATGATGGTGTTTCTCTACAACTCTCATTTCTTTAATTATGATATTTTTCTATTTTCTTTTTTAAGCCATGACGATTCCAATAAGACCAATACCACCGGACCTACCAGTTGGTTATAGGTTTGACCCAACAGATGAAGAACTAATTGGTTATTATTTGGTGGTGTTATTAAATGGTTTGTTCAGCCATGATATGCCAATTGGGTTTGTGAATTTTTGGGAGTTTGAACCTGGAGAACTTCCTGGTAATACTTGTATTTGTTTCAGTTTTGTTTTTGTTTGTGATCAATTATTGATGAGTAGATGGATTGTGTGTTCATAGGTCAGTCCAGAATCAAGTCAGATGACCAAATTTGGTATTTCTTCTGTCATCGTGTTGTTTACATGGACAAGAAGAAAAGAATGTTTAGGCGAAAGACTCGAGGTGGACACTGGACACCCACTGGCAACCCTACGATTATTAAAAATCTTGGTAAAAGAATTACTTTGCGATTTTATAAGGATTCACCAAAAGTGGAAAAGACTGAGTGGATCGCTTATGAATATGAGATCAAACAAACTTCTACGCTGCAGAATCCGGTACCCTTTCTTTTCCCTTCCAGCAAAACTTGTTTTCTGTGTGTCTAAGTTCACCTTGTATCTTATGTTGGTTATATAGTGATTGACTCTGTCTTGAATCTCTATCTTGAAACTGACTTTTATTGAATCAAACTGGTTTTCATGGTAATTTCAACCTAAGCAATCTATAATTACTAATTTGCAGGATTGAATGTCTATTTTTTCATTGAACAGATCAGTTTTCTTCTTGCCCTGCAGTACTTTGTTGGTTTTAATTCGTATGAGATGATTTTGAGTGATGTGATGGAAAATATTGCTTATGTTTTGTGCAGGGTGAATTCGTAATCATCAAATTGATGAATTCTTCTGGAGAGAAGAGAACCAAGATGAAAACAAAGATGAGTAAGCCAAACTTCAATAAGATGTTGGGTTCTGTTTATGACCAAAACCAGTGTCTTGATGAAGTAATGTCTATTTCAGATTGTTGTAGTCATGAAGTTTCTGCTGATTTTGAATATCAAAATGCAGGAAATATGTCTGCAATGTCAGCTTATTCCATACCTCAACAAAGTAATCAAATGGCTTCAGCCAATGAAGTGATGACTGTTGCTTCTAGTGCTAGTCCTGATGTTGTCCTTTCAGATTTTGACACCAGTGAACCAAGTTCTCAAGCGACTTTTGGCTGTCAAAACCAATCATCTATTGCCAAAGTTCAAGAATGTGGATGCTTTCCCATGAGAGTTTTACATCATATTCCTGAAAATCGTGAGCAAAATGAACAAACCAATTGTTTATTGGCTTCTGATTTTGAAAATCAAAAGCTGCCTTCAGAAATTGAAGACAGTTCTCCCAAGACAACAGCTTGTACTGAAAACCAAGTTACTCAAGACAAAACTAATTCAAGCTGCTCTGTGACTTCGAAACCTGAGGATCAGCTTCAAAACGAGGACATTGATTTATCGTTTCTCGAAGATGATGATTGCTTCATCAAACTGATAGATTTATCGAGCAACCTGATGAGAGATTTCGATGCATACAATGAGGCAAATGAGACATTTCCAGAGGTGGATCCTGAAGTGCTGGTTGATCAGGATGCGTTTCGTGAGCTAAAACCGCCGAGCAATGCATGTAAAGTGGGTGCGTACTTGCTTGCCTATCTTGGTGCGAGCGAGTTGTCGATCTAGTGTTTGTGGTACTAGTGTTGGATGCTGTGCCACTACTAGAAATAATTAGCAGACATGTTGAAACTATCTGTATGTCCTTTTGTAAAAATATTGTGATAATGACGATGAGTTCGTTCATGTACTTGGTGGTATTCTCGTTTGTAATGGTAAACTATTATGTATCTAATTGTTATCTCTGATCAAGAGCATGAGTTGTCTTGTTTTCGAGTCTAAATTTCTGGTGTCAAGTAATTCATCACCCGTTACAATAAATGAATGCTGATTGGGAATTTTTAGTTGGTTAGAATGAGGCTTCTGAAATAATAAAAGATTTTGAAGATACAGTAAGATATAAGAGAATTTTTTTTGGACAAATCCACCAGTTTGTTTTGCTATAAATCAGCAACACGATAGACACGAAAGCCAATTGTGCTAACAATGCCGTAATATCCCAGAGTCAAAGCCCTGATTCTCCAGAGGACTCTCTTGAAGTCATGAAATACTTCTAATTCTGACAGTAACTCCTAAAATATCAACGGGCTCACGGGTATGCGCCGACGATTTGTCGTGTCAAATTTGAGCTGTAGGGGCTTTACTTTCGGGTCTCCTATAAATCAGGAAGGGGTTTTTTTCATATCTAACCCACCGAACACAAATATATTTTGTAAATAACTACTTCAAAACTTTAACCAAATATACTCATAAATTAGTTAAATATTTTTTGAAAATAGCCACCTAAAACTTAAAACGTGGATTCAATAATGTAGAGTCTCAATATGCAGTGGAAATGATATTCCAAGAGTGGGGTGAATTAAATTTTTAGCATGTTCAAAAACTTTGCATTTAAGTCTTTTGGAAATTAACACAAATAACAAAGTTCTTTTAAATCAAAATCAAAGTCGAATGAGGAAGCTCTAAAGATCCAATCCACACACTCAATAATGAGTTAAATGCAAATGTAAATCAAATAATGAAAGTAACGGAGAGTAAGGGAGAAAGAAAATCAACACTCAATATTTATAGTGATTCGGTCCTCTTGACCTACGTCCACTCCTCTAGATTCACTAGAGAGTTCAATAAACTATCTCTTCGCTTCTGGGTGGAGGAAAACCGTTTACACTTCTTGTTTTTCCTGGATATACAAGCAAACCGTATCACCTTGTTTTTACGAGATTAACAAGAAAACCGTTACACTTGTTTTTAGGACAAAACAAGCAAACCACACCTCTAGTTTTGACGGGATCAACTAGGAAACTGAACCACTAGTTTTTACGGGATTAATTAGGAAATCGAAACACTAGTTTTTACGTGATTAACTAGGAAACCGAAAGTTCTAGTTTTCTAAGGTTCACTAGAAAACATATCTACCTAAGCAAATAATTTTGCTTGTTACAAAGTTAACACAATGATGTAATATATTAAAGCTCACACCAACCCAACAAAAGGATAGCAAGTAAATAGCTCAAAAAGGGTTGTAAAGGTAGAGAAGAGAGATAGAAAGATTAGCAAGTGTTAGCAAAGATATCTCTCTTTTCTCTTCTGTTTTTTGACGTCTATTTGTAGCTACTTTTCAAAATATAGCCGTTGGAGCCTTGAAATAACAATTGGAGCCTTGAAGTAGCCGTTGGAGACTTGAAGTAGCGTTGGAGAATAAGACAAATTCTGCTCAGTACTGACGTCACCCTTCACTACGTGCGTTGTTCTTCTTCTATGCGCGTAGTTCTTCATTCCATCTGAGTTCTACGTGACGTAGATGCAAGCCAGCGTGCGTTGCAAGAACTCCAGTGGTCTCGGCTTTGAGTGGATTAGCATCTACGTGCGTTGGTGGTCTTCTACGTGCACTGTTGGAACTTTTATGTGCATTGATCACTCTTCAACGTGCGTTGCATTGAATTCCAGAATGAACACTTTACACCTAGTGGTTTCCTACTTGCGTTGCATTGTGCTCTGTGTGTAGACTTCTGATTAACCTCTGCATCTTTGATTTCACATGTGATTTGTGTCAGAGATTTCAAATTCAAATTCCTAAGAAGCTTCTTGGTCTTATCAACTAGTCCAGCTCATCTTGTCTACGTGCATTGATGATCTCTTCTGTGTGCGTAGTGTTTCTCTTTGAAGATCACACCTTTGCTCATCAACGCGCCTTGTTCATCCTTCAACTTGTCTCTACATGCCTTGACCTTTTTCTCTTTAATCTGGATGCTTGTCAATGTGCATAGCACCAACTACTGCGTATGTAGAGAGAGGTCTGATGCTTTCTGCCTTCACTGCCATACACGTCTACGTGCTTTGTAAGCTCTGTTGTGTACGTAGAACGTAGCTGTGCGTCCTTCAACGTGCTTAGATGACTCATAAGCTGCTTTGTGGCTAGATATGAGCAAGTTTGCAGCTTTGCACCTATTTCATGTATGTTTTGCATTCATCATCATTAAAATTGAACTCAACAAATAAATCACCTAAAAAATAGGAGTTGCCAATTATTGAAACCGTATTTAAAGGAATCACATTTATTAAGATATTAGTTTGATTGTTTAATCCCAAAAACATAAGAGATTTTAACCATCAATAATTGGATTAAAAATATGCTAACAAATACTTATCAACCCATTGAAAAAATTCAAAAAAAAAACATAATATTCAAAGTTGTTAGTAAATTCTATCTGACACTCAATTGAAACTCGACAAAAATTTTACTAGGTCATTTAAATACATCATGATACTATACAAATAATTAAAGGTTTCATAGCCATAATGCTTTGAATCTTATTTGAAACTAGATTGAAACTATCATTGTTCATATTGGGTTGTAAATTGTAATTTTTTTTATAGATGGAAATATCTTTGAAATTAGATTGAAACTACATTAGATGTTAAGATAAAAATATGCGTATGAAATATTGAATTTTTTTAAAATCGATAAAAAGAATGCAAAACGTGGATGGATTCAATAACCTAAAAAATAGGGGTTGCATCTCCTAATAAATAGGGAAAACTGAAAATTCTAAATTCCGTTATAATATTCTTAGAGTAAATGCTATCTGAAACTCAACTGAAACTGGACAAAAACTTTGTTATGTCATTTAAATACATCATGATACTGTACAAATAATTAAGGGTTTCATAGACGTACTACCTTGATTCTTATTTGAAACTTCTTTGAAATTAGACTAAAACTTTCATTATTCAAATTGGGTTGTAAATTATAATGGTTTTTTTATAGATTGAAACTTCTTTGAAACTAGAATGAAACTACATTAGATGTCAAGATAAAAATATGCATATGAAATATTGAAAAATTTCTGAAAATTGACAAAATTAATGCAAAACATGGATGGATTCAATAACCTAAAAAATAGGGGTTGCATCTCCTAATAAATAGAGAATGTAAATTCACTACCTAAACAATAAGAAATCAACCTATATTTACTATCTAAACAGTAATATGATAATAACTGAATTTATCCATTAAGTGGATAAAATTAAAATATCAAAACCTACATCTACATTAATAAAAGTTGGGTGGATACTTTTAACTAATGTTTCAAAAAGTGGCTATTTTGTGCAATTTCCTTAATCAGGAAGCCTCAAACAAATCAACTTGGAGTTAATTATGCTACATGTCTCAAATTAAATTCAAATTTTGATAAAAATAATCCTTAATTTGATGATTAGTAGAATAACACATTTTTAACTTTAGCTTAGTTATATGCTATTTTTGAATTTTAGTTCTTAAAAATGCTAAATCCAATCAAATAAAAATCCAATTTTCCATCTCATTTTATCAATTTGTTTCTCTCCCATTTGTTTCTCTCTCCTCTCCCCTCTCTCACACCTCGTTTCTCTCATGTCTCTTTCTCCTGGTATTCACAAACCCTAGCAGTTTCCTCACAAACCCTAGCTGCTCTGTCAGCAACTTCACTCCGTCGCTCGTCCGTCAACTCTCCTCTCCTCTCCTCCAATCTACTCATCGGCTTCCATCTCAACTTTCTTTTTCTCATTCCCACAGATCTCAGTCTCTTCCTTGTTGCTCTCTTTAGATATGGTTTGTCGCTCTCTCTTCCTTTTGCCGTTCTTGATCCTCATCGCCTCTCTCGTCTTCCTCTTCCTCTTTATCTCTTCTCCCTTCTTGTCCTCATTGCCTCTCTCTTTTCAGTTTCATTTCTTTGCGTTCCAGCGATGGTGACGAGGAGGATGACTGTGAAAGGAGGATGATGGTGAAGGTGGCTCACTGATGAAGGAGGTCACGAGTCCTAGGTGGAACCCTAGCTGTTGTCTTGTTAGAATTTAAATTTACAAAAACGTCCCTGAGTTGTAAATTTTTTTCTCAGAAATCTTTTAAAAAGTGGTGTTTGTCTATGTATGCAGTTGATTTTGTTGAGTTTGATTGATTTTGTACATCGATAATTACATTTGGAAACCTCTGTAGACTTTTGGAGACATCTGTAGACTTTTTAGAAATTGTTGGACACCAAATTAATTATCACAAAATAAATTAAAATTTGTAAATATATACATAAATAATTGGGCTTAATTTTTTAAAAAATATTACACAGAAAATTTATTGAATCAATTTTTTTATTAAAATATTGTAAGATTTGGACACCTTTCGAGGCTTCTAAATTAAATCAAACTTCTTACAAAAAAAATTGTAAACTCTCTTTTGAAGACCTTTAGAGACTTTTGAAAACTCTTTGAAGATTTTTGGAGGACTTTTGGGAATTTTTTTTGTTGAATTCATTTTTTCACAAAAAAATCAAGTTTTCGTGAAAATATCGCGAATTCTCGAGAATGTGGCATTTTTCAAATGAGTTTCACTTTTCTGGCATTTTTCAAAACTGGTATTATTGGGGGCATTTTTCAAAATCAACATTTCATTTTGTTATAAAAGTGTGATTTTCCCGTCAAATTGGCGAGCAAGTTAAGCTTCTGGATTGCTGGTTTTGCCCTACCCAACGCCACACTCTGCTCTTTAACTCAACTAACTAGTGTTACACCCATGCAATGCCCCCAATACCACCAATACATTTTTATTTTTTTATAAATATTCAAGAATTTATAATTTTGAAGTTGTTTAAAATTTAAACAAATTAATAAAAATTGTGTAAATATAACTCGATATTTATTACATCTTCACTAACCAAAGTTAGTTCTTACCACCATTTTTATCAAGATTCCAAATAGAAGTTCATATATTGGTGTTTCTTACAACTTACAAATTCTTCTGCTCACAATGCACCGGTAATTCATTAAACTCTCGTCATTCAATCAATTAAGATGGTCCAAAATAATACTTTTTTGTCTTGAAATTTCAACTTGGCTCAGTACATGCTTCTATAGATCCCGAAGAAAAAAAAATATAATGAAAAGCAAAACAAAATGAACATAATATACTTGATCAACGACATTAAAGAAATCTTTCAACACGATTTAGATTTCAAAAAAAAATTCTATTTATTGTTAAAAGCGAGTTCCCTTACATCTTGGTCAATTGAATTGTGAACGTCAGCAGCATAAAGGTCAGATGCAAGTCTTTGATCCTTCTGAGGCTACTTATGCACGAAAATACTTTACGATCGACAATTTGGGAAGTAAAATGCGTAGTGCAAAACACAAAGGATTGCATCAACGTTGAGATTGAAAAAAAATAATACTATAACGATGGCCAATATTGTTAGAAAATTACATGAACCATTCAAGTTTCAAACAACAAGACTGCAATAGCGATGAGAAGATTAAGAAACAACATTACTGGCTCCTTTGCAAAGTCCATCATTGGATTTGTCAAGTGCTACTTTCGTGATCAGCCTCAGAGCATATGTTAGGGCAACTGATGCAGCCAACCCGGGAAAGAATGATTGTATACAATGAAACAGGTATAGCTTAAGAATGTCATGCCACAAAGTGAATCTAATTAATAAAAATCTCAGTAGAAATCAACAATCATTGTTCATCACAGGGAAATGCTTATATGCAGAGATACTATCTTGATGATTCAATCGACAATATTAAAATATTATAAGTTCTTCTAGTTTTAGACTAGAACGTTGTCCTGAATACTTTAATTTTTTTTTCTTTTTTATAAATATTCAAGATCATAATAAAAATTTATCTATAATTAAATAAAACATAAAAAAAGTATGAATATAAAGATCATATAACTATAAAAAAAGACTCATATTAAATTTTGAAAGGCTTTTTTGTAGACAAAATTGTAAAAAAGATAGAGCTATCTTCAACACACTTTTTAATAACATAGTTAATCGGGTCATCATCATTAAATATAACAGTTTGTTCTCCAAGAAGTTGGAAATTTAACCGCTCAAGTGCTAGTTCTCTATAAAGTATAGAAAAAACAAAGATTCTCTAAACAACTTTACATGGAGAGACATAAATACAATTATAGTACATATTGATTTCATCCAGACAGTATGTTAGCAATAGACTTGTGCATAAGCCTTTTCTCTTTCCAGATCTAGTGCTAAAGAATTTCAATCCGGATCCTAAAATCTAAAAAAACTTATAAACACAAAATGTGTTTAAAAAAACAACTTAAATTACAAAATATATTTCAAAAACTCACCATCAATTAAATTTGAGACCCTAACACGTGTTAAGAATTTTGAGAAATATAGGTATATTTTCAACTTTAAAAACAAAAAGTAAGATTTAAACCACAAAAATATATATAAAAAATACCATTAATGTTGACAAAATCTTCATACGCATTTTTTTCTTGCCTGATGCGGAAACAAAAAAAATGATAATCATATAATAATATTGATCAACAAAAATAATTCATGATTTATAATAACAATGTAGTCACATAACTTTTTTACAAAATACGCAACAATTCCAACTGCTAGAGATTCCCGCTAAAATATCTCAGGCTCAGGTTCCATTTTGTTTGTTGGGACCAAGAGAACATATATGCACTATGCACAATTATTTTGTTCACAAATTTGGTGTTCTATTATAAAAAGTTATTTTTCTCTCTCTCATAACATATCGATACCATGTTGTTACCAAAAGACTTTGTTTGAGCATTGGATTTATACATGTGAAAATACAACGGCTAGACGAGCATGATTGGAAAGTGAGTAATGTTTTGGCCACATTCATCTCTCGGCTTCACTTGGGAAGAGTATTGCGTACTTCACAGCAAAACCAATAGTTTCATCTGATTCCTTCTTTGCACACTCTTCAAATTCTTCTGGACTCTCGGTGAATGTCTCCTCCTTTCGTTCCATGCATGTTGCATTCCACATCTTTTGTTGCAGTTGTCAATGATTTTTTTTCTATTAAGTGAACAATGTTTTGGAAGTAACGACACATTGGTTCGATATTCAAAGTAGGTCTACATTTTAAATTTCTAGGCACAACAGGGCTCCAAGCTAAACTGACACATGATTAAACACAAACCTTAAACTCTTCATAATCAAGAACACCATTGCCATCAATATCAGCTTGAATCCACAAATCTTTTGTCCTAGAGGATAAGTCTATAAAGAAGACGGATTAAATTTACCTGCAAAGGAACAGAAACATGATGAGCATTTACTTTCCATTGAAATATTGTAACTTAAGTTTTTTTATTTGAATTTATAATGACCTGATGCAATGCCTCACAGAAAGATGAGTAAGTGTTAAAATCCCCATATTGTTAGAAGTGCAAAAGCATCCTCCTCAACCAAAGAGGCACTCTGAAGCCGACACTGAAATCAATTAAAGAAATTGTCAGTGGCTTTAAAAATCAGAATAGTTAACTCCTCTGCCAGCAAAACATGAAAAAACAAGTATAGTTATTTTTTGTTCAATCTATTTCTCAAATTCTCCAATTAAAATATAGCTACTGATGTATTATTTTGATGTCTGAATATGATTACAAGATATGATGACTTTTCACCTCTTAGGCCAAACATGAAAGTGGCCCATTGATAAAAAACTTGCAATCAAGTGTTGTGAGAATGCTGATGACCACAAATAATGGAATCGAGTGAGAAGAATGCTAGAAAAATACAGCAGCATTTGCTTACCTTTATTATTCCAAATATGACTGCAGCCCAACTTGTCTTCAATGATTTTCTCGAGTTATTATCCACACCATAAATGTTACCCCTATGAGATGGCTCACCCACCGGAAAAGAAAAAGGTTAAGCAATATTTCAACATCACTATTATGTGGCAATACCAAGAAAACACAAACTCAATTCCAGGTTCAACGACCACATCCATGTTCTTAATATACAATGCTTTAACCCTCTAAACTCCGAACAGAAAACTCAGTATATATAAGCAATTAACTTCACCAAAATTATGCAACATTATTAGCAAATTTTCACTTGAGATGACATTTGTCGTGTAATGGATTGCAAAACCATATAAGTCTCTTAGTTCTTATTGAGGTTATTGGAATCTTAACATGATTCTTTGAAGGATATACAAACTTATTCTCCTGAACACACAGAAAGCACCATCCGGAACATATAAAAACATAATAGAACTTCAAAGGATCTCTTTTCTTAACTCACTTCCTCACAGATAGCTTTTTCACTCAAACACTCCGTTCACGTATGTCACCAAATAACCAAAGCACCTCTTTTTGAGATTTATAGGTCAAAATTTCCATCGAAACTACGTTTGAAGTAAATAGAGATAAGACAAATAAATCTAAGAACTTTTTAAAAATTATAATCCATGTGTTGAATCATTTAACCTTTAACAAATTGAGAAGAATCACTGACGGAGAAAAGTTGGTCAATTTAATGTGCCAAAGCATGTCTCATTTCTTCACTTTTGGCCAATCTAATCCAATTCCCTGAAATAGAAACACATATTCATTCTCATCAAAAAAGAAAAAACGGAATAGTATAGATTATAGGGGAAGAAAAAAGCCATCAGTTAAGTGATTTAGTTCAAAAAAATTTGTGGAAGTAAAATCTCACGATGGCAATCAGAATTTAAAAGTTCAAAATACATGATCAATATGAACAAACCCAGAAAAAGAAATAAACCAACAAAGAAATAAACCAATAAATTAAAATATTCATTTACCACTTTCAACTCCATCAATTCTTGATAAGGTTAGTATTCTGCGATTCCATCGATATTCAAAGCAGAATCGCCGTCCTTCGCCGCAATCAGGTTTTCCGCCATCCATTTGTGAATCAAATGCAAACACAACTAGACAACCACCACCTAATTAGTGAAGCAATCTAGTGGTACAGTGGCTAAAATAAAGGAATAAGAAGAAGTCACTATGTTCTCAGACAAACCAAGTTGAAGCAATCTATGCCTTTTTGTTACCTGGAACAAAATTTTACCACAATATGAAATCAAAGTAATCAAAAGAACCAAAACAAAATCTTGGAATGTGGAGAAAAGAGAGGAGAAAAATGGAAATTAAACAAATGAAAACAGAGCCACACCCAGGCCTTGCAACGGGCAAGTGGGCATAGTCGGTCAAATCCCTGTTTTCTTCCACTATAAAAATTGTCATAATTTTAAAATAGCCAAATGTTAATGTTAGCTACTTTATTATATTTATATAAATTTCCTCCTAACGCCACCCACATCGAAATTTTGGATCGTCTTCTCCTTCGCTTCCACATTGTCTAGCCTAGTGTTGACCACGGTTCACGAAGTGATAGTTCCGGTTCAACGAAAGCTTAAACCTGAACTGAACTGTAGTTCTACGGTTTGGCATGGTTTCGATCTGGTTCAGGATTTGACTGGTTAAACCACCTGCTCCAATCTGGTTATGCCCGTCCCTTTTTTTTAATCAATTTTTATCTCGTTCCCGCGTTTCATTTTCCGCTTTGATAAATATATTCTCTTCTAAATAATAAATATATTTCTTTTTAACATGGAGGAAAGTTTAACAAATGAAAACATAAAGATACAAATTATATTCATTTAAATTTGAAAATGCTATTAGTACTACTACTACACATTTGGTGTATAATGATGTGCAATTTTTTTAAGAATTACAACAATAATTACAAGTAAATAAATATAAGTGCAAGTGAATTAATACAATTGCAATTGGATTAATACAAGTGAATTAATGTAATTACAATTACAATTGAAATAATACGGTTTTGAATTAGAATTAATGGCGTTGGAATTGCGGTTCCGAACCGTAGATTCAGCACGCTTTAGAACCGGTAATTCCAAGGTTTTTGGTACCTAAACCGAAATCAGCCTGTGAACCATCGGTTTTTATTGTGCGGTTCCGGTTTTCAACGGGTTTGACAGGTTCGGTTCGGCGGTTTCATCTGGCCGTTTCGAAATCACTGACATATAACATATGTTCTTGCTTATGTGGCCTATCATTTGGTGAGAGGATGGAAGCAGAGGAGGTTGATGATCTTGATCTCAATGCTTCTTCAGTGCAATATTGAGAGAGTACAGTGGAGTATGGAGTTAGAGGAGGTTAGTTTAGGAAGAGAGAATATCAACAGTCTAAAACAGTGTCTAATCTTCTACGAAAAGCTTGCGATCTACCGGTATATACAAATTACAAACATTGCGATATCTCCCACAATTGCGATCAGTGAATACGAATTCCTATTTTAGGAAGAGAAATGAAGTGTAACTTTTCATTTGGTAGGTTCAATTTTACTGGTCAAACATTTGCTATATAACGGGCTCTTTTATCCATTTTTTTTTCTTTTTTGTTGTTAGTATGTTCCCTATCTTCTTGCTAATGTCATTTGGCCATGTTGAAAAAAGGTTTGCGAATACAACGGGGCCAATTTTCTGCGGGTTGCAATTTGCAATTTTAGAATTACCTGGTAAGTAGCTTTCTTGTTTGATTTTTTTTTTGTTTATTTTAGTGGAATGCGCTATTAGATGGCGGAGGGGGCCGACCCCACCGGAGGTCTGCCGTATCCCTATACCCCTACCTCCTACCCAACTCCGCCACAGGACTGCATTCCCTTGTAACGAAAATGTTGCCAAAGTTTTGATAAGTTTGTGTCAGGAAGCTACCCATGATGTGCTGAACTGTTTTCCTAGTAATGTTGGTGTGCTTCAAAGCTTTGGTATCCCACAACCAATAATATTTTATTTGGTTTCTCATGCGCCTCCTTTAGCTTGTCTCAAGTCTGATAAGTTTGTTGAAATTGTTCGTAAGACCATTGGGATTGGATTTGAGACCAACAAGTATAAATTTATGGATGCTGTTGTAGTTATTGCGGGAATTAGTAGTAAAACATGGGTACAGAGAAAGGAGCTTTATAAGAGATGGGGTTTGTCCAAAGATGAAATTTGGTTGAGGTTCAAGAGATCTCCTAGGTTTATGCGTTTCTTGGAGAAGAAAACAAAGACGATGAAGTTTCTTGTGAATAAGATTGGATGGAAGCCTGCTGATGTTGCTAACTTTCCATATGTGCTTGGTTGTAGTTTGGAGAAAACGATTATCCCAAGGTGCTCGGATATTAGAGTGTTGATGTCAAAGCGGTTGGTTAAAGAAGAAATTAATTTATCTTCTGTGCTTTATGCTAACTTCAAAAAGTTGTTTCTTTCAATCATATGTGGTAGAATATCGGGAACAAATACCTCGGTTGTTGAGCACTGCTGAAGGGAAAATGAGCATTTTGGCATTAGGCTATAGATTTGAAGGCAAAAAAAGAATCTATAGGTAGAAAAACAAGAAAGAAAATTAAAGCACGAGTAAATAATGGCCTGTGCTTTTCATCTTTAAGGTCTGTGCAAAACCAAAACAAGGCGTTCTCATGTTGTGACGGATTGCTCTTTGCAATGGTGGACAATTTAGGGAAAACGAACAAACATCATGTAAGGCATCTCGTTTGTTGGAGTGTTTTTGTCTAATTTTTCATCTAACTCTTTCAAGAAGTATTACATCGGTAGGAGCTGCAGTAACACTGAAGTTTATAGGTCTAACATGAGGCAATACAAGAATATGCATTGAGTTATCTAGTTGCATGCATTTAATTTTCATTGGTATATTAGTTGGCTAGACTCGTCCGTTCATTTTGAATTGTTTTCAAAATATAGATAGTCATCAGAATCAATTATCTCACACTACAAAAATGAGGGGTTAATAATACATGTGGTCACAAAAGTTTTTGTGTTGATCATGTTAGGTCACAAAACAAAAAAATGCTACACAGTGGTCACTATTTTTTTTTTTGCTTCAAGAAGGTCACTTTGGCTCGAAAACTTAACAGACTGGACATGTTGGATACAGGCGGATACCCGAATCGGTCAGTTAGTGGTCACTATTTTTTTCTTCAAGAAAACCACTTTGTCCAGAAAACTCGACAGACTGGACATAGGCGGATTGTTGGATCAGTCAGTCAAGTCGTGTCAGACCTTTCATTAATTGCTGCATCAGCAAGAAACATGTCCAAGAGAATAGAGGTGGCACACTTACATGAAACTTTATGTCCAGTCTGTCGAGTTTTCAGGCGAAAGTAACCTTCTTGAAGAGAAAAACATAGTGAACACTGTATAACATTTTTTTCTTTTGTGACCAAACTTGAGTAACACGAAAATTTTTGTGATCACCGGTATTATTAACCCTAAAAACAAGTGTCGCTTGAGTTGTATTCGTGTTTATAATTTTAATAAACTTTAATGTAATTTTATCTTACTGTAATATTGTCATATTTTTTGTTAAAAAAAATTACATTTTAGTCCATCTTAGCACCTACTCACATCTATCCATTCGTTTGCTCTGACACTGGATTACTCCCAAATTATTGTGCTCCATGAACTTTTATAGGGAAGACAAATTTTGGATAAAAATAAAATAGAGGTAGAAGCCATGTTCATGGAAATGATATTAGCACATATCCTAATTTTCCCAACCTGGTAAAACTTTCATTTCATATCTTTTAATTTTTTGCTTCTTTATATGAGGAAGTGATTGTCCCGATAAAAAAAAAAAAAAAAAAAAGAGGAAGCGATTGCTTCTTTATGAATATAAGCAGTTAGAATTTGCTCTCTATTGCCAATTTTGAATGAAATTTGAACATGTAAGTCTTGCTTGGTGTTTAATCTTAAAAGAAAGTTGACCTGCAAACTTTTAATGACATCAAATGTGTATTTCAATCCTGTAAATAGAGTTTTGGAACATTGCATTTGATTCATGTGAATTTTTTCATTAAAACATTGTTACATATTGAAGGGAATGTTTCCATTTAGAGTGGAAATTACATCAGATGACATTTTGAAATTTTCTTTTGTTGCTTTACAATGTTATTGCAATATATGTATATGTTCACACACGTGCGCTATAACTACTTTGTGATTTGTGCAGGGTTGGCTTCTGATTTTGAAAATCAAATGTCATTTGTGATGATGACCAAATTAGTGTGTATTGGTAATTAAGTTTATCTCATGATGTTGAGAATCAAAATTTTGAAGGGATCATTGCTATGCCAACTTATGATACAAGTGTGAACCAAGTTTCATAATAATATAGATCATGAAGTTTTGCAAATCTTGAAGGATTATTGCTATGTCAACTTATGACAAATGAACCAAGTTGCCTAATGTGTTGGTCATGAAGTTTTACACTTTTAATGTTGGGAATGAAAATGGTGAAAAGATGATTTGTCAACCTATGACATTGTTTCCTTTTGATCTTGCAAATTAATGAACCGGTGAATAAATTATTGTATTGTGAGATGGTTTCTAATTTTGAAAATCAAATGTATGATCTTAGTGATGAAGAAGGTGATCACACCCCTTAAGTGAGAGCTTCTTCTTGTAACCATCAGAATGCCCTTAGGAAACTAGTCCGAGATGTCTAGTGGTTCAACTCATTGAACAGCTTCTTTGGCAGACCCTCAGTGATGGCAGAGCAAATAACGTACAATAAAGTCTATGGGTGCAGCTTTACTTGAAGGGTTTCTTGCTTTATCAATATCTGATAGTGTTTGTATTGTTTTTATGTCTTCATTCTGCTGGAATTGACACAGGTGCTTTGGCCTGAGATACTACATATAGCTTGTTGCTGTCTAGTTGTAGCTTGTTACAGTGCTAACTAGAATTGCTACTCTTGTATCTTTGTTTGTTTTTTTTTATTAAAAAAAGTTAGATGTTAAAATTATAAGCTCTGTGAAAAAGGGGGGCTAGTAAATATTCCTGTTTTTTGCTTCTTCTTATTTTCTATTTGATACTACTAGTTAATAATTGAGACTGGAATTGGGGAGATATCTACTTGGTGATAGGCTTAGACTCGGTTCGTGAGTTAGAACTGGTGCAGTGACTGCATTAGACATTTCCTCGAAGCTCACAAGTTTAACTTCTAAGCATAATCATGATGAACAAGTTGAAGATGTATTTATAGGCTTCGTTTGATATGTTTATAAAAAATCTTGATAAGCTATATAAATATTAGTAAAATCATCCCACTAAAAGAATTATAATTCTAAAGTAAATATATAATGTAGTATTTATATTCCTTCAACCAGGGAAAAAATTAATTCTAAATTTGAATAAGAAAATACATAATGAGGAAATTCTACAAAATAGTCACTTTTTAAAACTTTAGTTAAAAATAGCCACCCAATTTTTAATAATGTAATTGAAGGTTTTAATAGTTTAATTTTGCCCACTAAAGAGATAAATCCTAGTAAAATCCGTGTTGAAACTGCATTGAAACATTATTGAAACATCATATAATGGCAAATTAGTATTGCAACTACTTTGAAATCTTGTTGAAATATTATAGTTTTTTCAATTTAATCTATATCTGTTGTGAAATATGTGTTGCAACTGCAATGAAACGTTGTTGAAACATCATATAATGGAAAATTCGTGTCGAAATTGCGTTGAAACTTAGTTGAAACATCATACTTTTTTTGCAGCATATTAATGTGATTTTTTATTAGCTTCAGAAGAAGGGTAAATATGATCATACTGCAAAGGATTTTGCTAAGTTCGCCACAATAAATACACATGTTGACCAGTCTGTACAAAGTATGTATCCAACATATGTCTTTGGTAGGTGTAAACCTGATTTGTTGAGCATATCAAACAATATTGCAAAATACATGAGGGGGTTTTTACTAGAATTGTGCCTAGTCCAATTATTAATCTGCATTGTCATTCAATTATTTAATAAAGTGTCATTTCATTTTTATGAAATATAATTTTTTTTTTATGAAGATAAAACTCAATAAATGGTTTATTCTTCCTTATGCCATCAAGTACGTGACTTGATAGTAAAACTAGAAGGATAAAAGGAATACTATTCTAAATGTCCCTAATCGATCATTATCATGTGAATGGCGATGAATTAAGATTAGTATGTTACTAAGTGAATAATTATGTTTTACTGATTATGGATATGAGATATCAACTTAGAACATAGATGCATGTTGGAGAACATGTATTGGACTGACTCGCTATGAAAGCTCTTCATGGATCGTTGTCACAAAGAAGCTTTCATGCAGTAGTGATGGTTGAGTCCTCTGACTGAAACTCACTATCAACTCCTACATGAGGAATCGCATGTTTTGACTTAGTCAAACGTTATCTGTAACAGGGTAACAATAAAGGCTATGATT
>CAODLS012519558.1:0-30873 GCA_948243855.1 Flueggea neowawraea
AAGTTTCGGTTTTTCTCACAACGTTAGGTATACTTCTTGACACCAAACTTTCTGTTTTGTACATGCATGTTCTTGGGTGGTTTCTTTTTGTTTTGGTTGGACTAATAACCTTAAAAGACTCATAAGAAACCCAACACTTTAAGTCGGTTTTCATTGATTTTGTGACTCGATTCATCAAATTTTGAGCCATTCTTTACAATAAATTGCGTATGAAATTTCTTGTGGTATTCCAGTAGTAGGGGTTGTTTTTATGGAGGGACCTTAGTTGCATCATCATCCTCTTTGGGCACCATTTTCGTTGGGGTAAGACTTGCCATTTGGCATGCATAACTCTGCCAATGTGGAATCAAAGCTCCACCTACAATATCGATGTCAAAAACATAATTTTTAGCTTGTTTTACATCAGGATTGGTGTATACTATTTCTACAGTGTCACCATGAAAAAACATGAGCCTCTAATGAAGGGTCGAGGGTATGCATAAATTTCTATGGAGCTAATCTCAACTGATTAAGGCACCAAAAGGGGGACGCTCTATGTCTACAACATAGAAAGCTGCATTCCTTTCCCATGTTCTTACTTTCATAGGAATGACCAAGACCCTAAGTACTTAGGTTGGACTTTTGCAAAGCTAAGGACATTCGAGTCTGCGAGTACTAGATCTTTCTTGGCCTTGTGTACTACAGATAACATATTAAAGGGAAGGAGGTTAACCACAACTCCTCCATCTATGAGGATTTTTCCGACCTAGGCCTCATTAATATTGCTTTCGATATACAATCCTTTAAAGTCAATCTCCTTAGAAAGATCAGGCTTTTCATAATGAATATATTGGGGTTTATTTTGGCATTGCCCTAGGTTTCTGAACCATGGCTACCGTGGCCATGGGAGTTGTGACATCTTTCAAATCCTCTTGCCTTGTGGTGTTTTAACCTGGTGCGGTTCGATAATTTGAAGGGAGTTTAAGCACCATATTACACTTGAGGTTTTTTCCTTTCTCCAATGGGTGTGTTTTAAGCGGTTTTCGCAAGCCGGTTGCGAGGGAGGTTTATAATTCGCATTGCTCATGAAACAATGTGCTAATTTAAACCTTCAATATATATTAATCTCATTAATACGTGAATCTCATAATCACATTATGATTCAACACATTTATAATCATATTATAAAAATTGCTTAAAAAACCTAATTGGCTTTCTAGGTGAATCTTAACATCCTATGTTAATTCAACAATCATTCGACCATTAACATAAAACCAATTTTATCTTGAGTAAATTGATATAACAAATGACATTGAAAAACTCCTTTATCAATTCATTTGAGTATGCATACATTCCATCAATCTTACTCATCAAGTGGCCAATAGATATCACTCTTCAAAAGAGAAACAAATCCATCACTCTCACTATCACTCCTCTACATGATTCATGACATATCCAATCATAGCCTTTATTGTTACCTTGTTACGGATAACTTTTGACTAAGTCAAAACATGCGAATCCTCATGTAGGAGTAGATAATGAGTTTCAATCAGAGAACTCAAACATCAGCACTGCATGAAAGCTACTTTTTGGCAGCGATCCATGAAGTGCTTTCATAACGGGCCAGTCTAATACATGTTCCCCAACATGCATCTATGTTCTAAGTTAATATCTCATATCCATAATCAGTAAAATGTGATTATCCACTTAGCAACAAACTAATCTTTAGTTCATTACCATTCCCATGATAATGATCGATTAGGGATATTTAGAATAATATTCCTTTTATCTATATGGTTTTACTATCAAGTCACGTACTTGATGGCACAAAGAAGAATAAACTATTCATGGCGTTTTATCTTCATAAAACAGATAATATTTCATAGAAATAAAATGCCTCATTATTATTAAATAAACCAAAATGACAATGTTTACATAATTGGGCTAGAGCACAAAACTAACACTAAGAACTGAGGACTTTAATAAAATAATAATAAAACGTTGAACAGACGTCCCGCTGGACGACTTCAGGGACCTTGGGTTACAAGCAGCCTGATAATAATTAGAAATGATTTGTCCATCTCACATCATCTGGATGTTTTGATGATATCTTCTACATTAATAACAGATATTGAATTAACCTCATAAAAATTTTCTACTTCTTCAAAAATTATCTCATCAAGTCTCTCCAAACTCTTGCAATTCAATCTTCACAATTTCAATCAACTTCATAGGATTTACAATTTTTTTGGATGGTTTTTTGTTAGAGTCATTGATAATGCTTTTGTTTATCCCAACAAATGTTTTAACTATAGTAAAACAAAGACAAAATCATAGTCATCCCTGTGAGTGAGCAAAGTTTTGCTTAATGCGTCTTCTAGATTTGTTATTGGCATGATAAAAAAACGTTTTCACGAAATTTTATCACAGATGGCCACATTTATTGAAGGCAAAATAAGGCTGTGTGGTTAGATCTCCATCAAACATCCATGGTTTAGCTAAACTAGATTTTAGATATTTACCTCTCCATTGGCTAATTTCTCCTCTCCCAATACATTCAATCTTTCTATTATTCTCTTGATTGAATCTTATTCATCCATTTGTAAGATGAGTCACTCATATCCTAATCATACCAATGAGACTTTAAAATATCACTAACATTTCAATTTGGCTTGGTAATGGCAATTACCACCAATTGCAGTTGATGAGCAAAATAATGAATATACCTCACATAAGATTTTTTCTTAAATATGAGTAGCTTTAAACTACTAAACTTATGCCATACAATCAATAGCGGAGGAAGGTGAGGCCGGCCAGAGTTTCAAAGTACCCTGCTCTTCCACCGCTGACCCACTTTCATTCTTAGGGTTCCGACTTTGTCCCAACCTTGGCTCTAACACCGATTGCACCTCCTTCGATTGTTGGCTCTACCACTACGTAAAATTGAAGTATCATCATATCATTGAGCTCTCAATATCAACAAAGGCAACCCATGTTTAGCAAACAAAGAATCAATGGCTTCCTCTAAAACAAACCATCGTAGTCGCAGTCACATTAACTTTAGCTAAAAGCCACTGTATTACCTCTCCGACTTGTTCATATATCTAAAAACAATTATTTTTTGCTCTTTTCACTCAGCAATCGCATGACCCATTAAGCAAAAGAGAGAGCATACTATATCCAATGTCAACCAATATTGCATGTGTAGTCTCAACTGCGTAAGCGTTCACTAGTTGCTTTGAAGGGCCGGAGTCATTAGATTGTGCAAAAGCATTCTGATTGACAATTGCACCCACCTTCGAATTATTTGTTGTACCATTCAAGAAAATCTAGAAACTTTCCTTCTGTACTTTAAAAGGAAAATCTTACCAGAACAAAAATCGAGTCATATACAAAATAGCAGTAAAATGGGCTTAATAATTATTTTCTATCTCACAATTTATTCCTATAAAATGTAACATTCTCTACATTTGACTCTTCGAGCTCTCAAATTGTATTATGACATTGTTGTGCGCATAGACAACATCACCCATATAATCATTGAATTTTCCCATTGCTTTTTTCTAGTTATTAAAGTTCATTTTTGTAAAACGCATCATCCCTTGAACAACTACACTTGAAACCATAATATAAAAAAAGTTTTTTTTCCTTTAATATGTACACTATAACTCTAACCAATGAAATTGCTTGAAGCAAGCATCCCTAAAACTCCTATTATCTTTCTGTTTTTTTTTTAACAAAAAATCATGACCAATGAGTTCATGAGGACCTTGATATTTATTCTCTTCTTATATGATTTTGAACATACAGATCAGAACTATTGATTGGTTTGTGTAGTCCTAGATTGATAACAATATCATCTACATTAAAATCTACTTCAATATTTTTATTGCCAAAAATAAAAAGAAAGAAAATTATACGAACGATAGGTCTAACAAAATCAGTTGGTTGTGTGAGTAGTCCAACCGATTGAGCATTTTTAATTGGGTGGAATTGCCTAGACCAACCCTGTTGGAAAAAGTGGTCCGTCCATGACAAGTGAACCGAACTCGGTCGTTCGAGGTATGAACTAAGACCGTGGGCCGAGACCAATTGGAAAGTCCAATTGAGGAGAATCAAACTCGGTTAGTGAAGGTGTGAACCGAGACGTGAACCGGGGTCAATTGGCAAGCTCAATTGAGTTAAAAATGAAATGGGCTCGTTCAGCCCATTAGGCATGTTAGCCCATTTAGAAGGCTATATAAGGAGCATTGATCCTTTCCATTCATTTGAACTCCTACAAACACACAAATGAGAGAGTACTCTCAACGGGAGAGAGAAAGAGGTCTCGATCTCCTGTCCCGAGTCCTGCACGGATCACGTGTGGCATCTAAACTGCGAAACAGTCGGGCATTCTTGTTGATATTTCAATCGTGGTTTGCTCTCTAGAAAAACATAGAACTGGTCCTGCTCCGCTGCTCTCTTCCATTGGAATCGAGGTTAGTAAGTCGAACATATTTATTATATTGTTTATTAGTTAAACTGGTATAGGATTCCTTCAGTAATATTTCATTTTGCACTTAAAAATTGTGCCTACATGTAACGTATTAAAAAGCATATTCGATTTATAAAAAAAATAAGCATATTCGATTAAGTTTTTATTACATAAATTTATTTTTTTTGTTTATTTTATGCAATAAAAATTGACTAACAAAATTTAAAGGTATGTATTTATATTAAAAATAATTAAATTATAAATAAAAAAACTCAATAACGTGTAACACACATACATAAAAGGCTAATTCTTAAAAATGGCACCACTAGCTTTTAGATATAAAAAAATTGTCACAATATATTTAAAATACCACTTTTTAAATCTCGTGAGAAATTGAGTTTTTTTTTATAAAAAAACTATTTTTTCATATGGTGTACATTGGTATATAGAGGTATATAATAGTATACAATGGTGTAAAAGAGGCTCACAGTTTTTTGAAGAAAAATAATTTAATGAAATTTAGTTGGTGTAAAGGGGTGTATATTGATATACTTGGTATACACAAGTGTACAAGGCAATTACATTTTTTATTTTATTAAACTAATTTATTGGTATATATATATATATATATATATACGTGTACATTATTGTACAATGGAGTACTTAGGTGTACAAAGTGTTCACTTTAAATTATTTTTCTAGTGCACAAAGGTGTACACTAGTGTACAATCCTTTACAACTTTTTTAAAACTTATTTTATGAATTTCAGTATTAAATCGAGTAATAATGAAACTTTAGGGACTAATCAAGTAATTCCATAAAAACAAATAATTCCACATGAAGTTAAACCCAACCATCTTCTTCCCACTGTTAGGGTTCGAAAACCTAGCAACCCTCATCTCTCTTTGTCTAGTTCCATCAAAAATTAAAAAAAAAAAGACGGTGGCGATGTTCTTTGCGAAATCATATCCGGTAAGGTTTTGAAACCCTAGCCTCATCTTGAACTTTATCTAAAGCGGTGTAGCAATCATAACAATGGAGGATAGGTCGTTACGTTCGCCACTGGTGAAGGAGAGGCTGATGTGATTGCAATTGAAAAAGAAGTCGCCGTGATATGTACTTAGGCGAGGTTTTTGAACGCTAGCCTCGCCTGTAAAGTCAATAACCACACTAGAAGGGGAGGTTGAATAGTGTGGTAAGAGTAGCTTTGAACTTTCTTTGAAAATGAATGCAATAAAAGAAAGAACACCAAGAACTTATAGTGGTTCGACCAACTCGATGTCTACATCCACTACCTAAGTATCGCCACTTAGAATTTCCACTATCAATCTTCACAAAGATTACAACTTCACTTTCTAGCTAAATGAGAACTCTTACAAGGTTCTTGATTTTGGTTCAAAAATAAAAATCAACTTAAGGATTTGCCATTTGATCCCACTCATAATCACTCTTGAAATGTGTTTACAAACACTCACCAATAATAAATGAACTAGTGATACAAGCAATAATGATAGCAATTAAAGAACAATGAACTTGTATCAATAAGAGAAAGAAAACCAAGGCTTTAATGCTTGGTTGTTGTTTGGAATCAATGCTCAAATGTTGTGTTGTAAGTTTCTGGCCTTCCAAGCATGTATTTATACCTCTCTCCTGATTTCACACCGTTGAGAGACGAAGTGTAGCCGTTGTGGTCCGGTATGGGTTGCATTTAATGCACTGTCATAGTGTGCTGACGTACGTTGCACTTTCCAAGACATACGTTGCAATTCTTCAGTTTCAGATAACGTACGTAGTAATATACAAGACGTACGTTGATCATATGGGCACCTTCAGATGACGTACGTTTCTGATACTTAACGTACGTTGTGATAAACTGATTTCGATCCAATAGCTTCTGTTTCTTATTCAAACAATCATGACGTGCATTGCAACTTCAAGACGTGTGTTGGACCAAGGCAAGACGTACATTAATCTACCCAAGACATACGTTGCGAAACTTTAGTTGAGCGTTGTATTTGAATTTTTTCTCGATCTTTGTGAAGAATAAATAATTATACTCTGAATACCAAATCTTTGATTTGTCTTTCACGCAAGACGTACGTTTCGTATATGTCAAGATGTACATTGATCATAATCTCTTCAAATCTTCAAATGAATTGAAATCCTCGCGTGCAAATAACGTACGGTGCCAATACAAGACGTACGTTGTTAAGTCACATGACGTACGGTGTGATACCAATACGTACGTTGCTCATGCACCTGATGCTTCCAGTGTTCTGTTTGAATTCACATAAAGGATAGTCATGACGTGCATTGTCTGGGCATTTCAGTTTTGTTCATTATCAAAACATAAAAGAATTTAAATGTTGACTATCCTTTGGTCCAACATCGCCTAGTTTAGAGCATAAGCCATCGATCCGGACATTGGCAGAGCACAGGACGTCGTGAAACTAATGTCAGAGGAGACATAATAAGTGGAGCAAATGGCGAAAAGTAGAGGAGATGAAGCGACAAAGAAGAGGAGAAGAAAGGTGGAAAAAATGGCGAGGAAGAGAGGAGATAGAAGAAAGAGAGAGAGGAACGAGATTTTGGCACTTGAGAGAGGAGAAAGAGTAAGACGATATTTTGGGGGAAAGAGAAGAGAGTGAAATTAATAGTGGATAAAAGTGATATTTGTGTAATTGGAATAATTTATTCTTATATTTAGGATAATTAAATTCCTAATTATTTTATTTCAGATTGCAACATATCTGATATGACATAATTAAGAATCAAGGGGTTAAATATGGTATATGAAATAATTAACTCTTTTTCAATCAATTATATAGTATGAATTAATAAATTTATTATTACTTTTTATTTACCATGACAAAAAAAAAATCAATCCTCTCTTATTAGATACTCCCTACTTGGATTGGAAGAACCAGACCCCATTTTTTACTCCATATTTTTTCCCCTTTTTTCTTTTTTTTTTTGTTTTCAATTATTTTTTTCCATCTTTTTCTTTGTCATTTTACTAATATTTTTTAGCTTTAGTTAACAATCAATGTATTTATTAATTAAATTTTATTTTTAATTTAATTTTTGTTAAATTATAGTAAAATATAATAAAAATTAAAAATTATATTGTATTTTTTATATGTAGTGTATTATTAAATTATATTGAAAAAATAAGTATAATAATTAAATATAAGCATAAATTGTTAAATAATAAAAAAAAAAAGTAAAAAGAGAATTATATTTAAAATATTTGATTTAGTATTAAAAATAGAGTAAAATAATTAGAGTAATTTTTATTATAATTATTATATTTTAAAGTAAAGGGTTGGAGAGAGACTTTTTCTTGCAGTAAAATAGTTTCTTGGGGCGTATGAAGAGAAACGAAGATATTTAGGGGCGTTTAAATAGGTATGGCGTTGAGATAAATGGTAACGTGGCACAACAGAGGGAGGGCGCGTGTCCGAATGATGATACATCATACTACCCGTACCCGACGTGCATCCTCAGTTTTGAAAGTACAAATTTCTGCTTGATTTTCTCTGAATGATTCTTAATTCGAATGAAATCATTTCCTAGGATGTCTACTCAACAGTCAACTCCAAACTCAAAGATACTTTTGAGTCACTCCCATTTGACTGCTCAAACCCAATTTAAAATGTCGTTCATTACAATTTAATTGCCCAATGATATAGTGTAATTTGTCTCCACAGACATGAAAATTAATAAATACAATTCCTAGAGTATAATATAATTGATGGATTGAAAAGGGCAAAAAAGAAAGAAAGAAAGAAAGAAAAAGATAGTTGGGGATAAGTGAGTGAAAAAAGTGTTATTTCTCAAAAAATAAATAAATTTTTTTTATTTGATTAAATAAAATAAGTTGAATTTTTTGAAAAATTAAGTGTTTGACTTCTATTTGACCTCGGAATGTAACTTTTTAAAATAGGGTCAAGAAATCCAACTTTCTTAATAACCAGCCAATCATTTTATTAATATATTCTCACAATACTATTTATTTTTATTTATTTATTTATTTTTAAAATTTTATAAATTAAATCAATAATAAATTTTGATAAATTATTTTATAAATAAATTTTTGATAGAATATTTTATAAATAAATTTCAATTTTATATAAGTTATAAAAAATATTTTATATTTTTAAGATTTTCAAAATGTGTTTTATATGATACATTTTCATTTAATTAATTAAATAAATAAATTTTGTTAAATTTTTAAAAAATTAGTCTTTATTATAGAATTATGTGAAAAAATAAGTGTAGTTTTATTTCTGATAAGAAAAAATATGTTATGTAATAAAAATAAATATTTTTCTTTAATTTTTTATATTGCTAATTTAAATTTAATAAAAATAAGGATATTATTGACTTTTTTTAACTAATTTCTCGAGAAGTATAGTTTTGAACCAAATACAATAGGTTGTACTTCTCAACAATATAAAAAAATGTGAACCAAGCGAAATAACTTTCCGAAAAATTGAACCAAGCAAGTCCTCAGAAGAGTAAAGTATTTGTTCCATGAAAAATGTAGATTATAACTTTTTTTTCTTTTTTTAAAGGTAGAAGAGTGACAAAAATCTAAATTAATTATTTTACCCTCTACTTTCATCAAATTTTAAATTTGGAACGTCTAACTACAAACTTTAGTTAATTATCACCATGCTCAGCCCCTTGAAACTGAATTATAACATTTTATTATTGATCATTTATGATTTTTGTTTTTCACATATATACATTAAAAAACACTAGTACGTTTATCAACTCCAGTACGGTGGAATAACACGTGTTGTTCTAAGGTCTCAAACTCTGAATTTTTTTATCAACAGAAACGTATGGGGTCGGATCCTTAGGGGTATTTGGCTATTTGCATACCCATCACTTTTTTTTGGTCAATGTCACATTTCTTTTTATAATTAATCAACAATAGCTCAAAAAAATTGCAAATTAAACCCTCAAGAGTTGCAACTTATTGGTAAAACCAATGGCAACCCAATCCACCTCAACCGGTGACCACCGTACACTATTGATCTTAGCCACTGACACATAACACATCTCCGGCACAACTTCGTCGCGATTCCCTAACCGGAGTCCGGCCATTCCAACCACATCCCAAATCAAAGCCCTTGTATCATCACCAACAGAGCACAATTGCTTTCCATTCAAAGATGACCAAGATATTGCATTAACACTTGCTTGATGCTTACTCAATTCCATTAATGGAGTAGTTGGAAATCTTATATCCAATATCACAACCTTATTGCTATCCACTCCGACCGTCGCTATATCTTGGGTCACATTTGTTCCACTCTAGCCTTAATAAAGGATTTTCTTGAATAGTGTTCTCGTAAATTATTGTTGATCTTTCTTTATCTCTTAAATCGAAAACCCGAACCGAACCGTCTCCGGAAACCGACGCAAAAACGTTGAACCCACCCCATGAAACATCGTACACTTCTTTGTCATGTGCCACTAATTGAGTGTCAACAATTTCTTTCTCAATGTCCCAAATTGCACAAGTCGTATCAACACTAGACGTGACCACACGGTTTAAATCAAAATCAGCCCAATCGAAGGAAGTTATGGCCGAGTTGAACTCGCTGCTTTTGTTGTTATTAAGAAGAGACTTGAGTTCGATCCGGTCATCATGAATTTGCCACAGGCGTAAATAGTCGCCGGAGGTGGCGATCACGTCAGGATTTGCTGCGTCTTCGGATGGTAAAAACATCAAGCTTGTTGGTGCATAAGGGTGGTCGAAGATCAACCGATTGTCGGTAGTGAAATGGGATGTGTCATGATTGAAATGAACGAGTTCGACCTTGTTGCTGTATTCTTCAAGAAAACTTCCGACGGCTAGACGTGACGTTTTGTCTCGCCGGACTGACCATGCCAGTGAGTAAATACTCCATTGAGCTGTGTAAGTGTATATGCCTGGCACTTTCTCAGTAGGGCTTCGCATGGTTGAAAGCAATGTGTATTTTGGTATTCCTTAAATTCTTTTGATGGCGAGTGAATTAAAAGAATGGAAAAGTTGAGAGATCATTAATTTTGTAGATCTTTATTCATGTGACATGATCTTATTTATACGACGTTTGAACAAATAAATTTTAAAAGTTTTGTTCATACTTGATAGGTCTCATGCTTACAGATTTACCATTTTCTATTCTATTATTCGGAGAGAAAGTTTCATATTCAAATTAATTAAGAACTTAACACACACACAAAATTACGTGCTAGCTTACAATATTAATTTCTTTGACCAATACCGTAAGTGCCATAGACTAGGCTAGCAATGCATTTTTCTTTTGCATATAGTTACATATTTAGAAAAGATTACTTTTTTGTTGAATCGCCTGTTATATATTCAAGCTGAATAGAGCCTGCAAAACTTTTCTCCTACCTTAGCATCGATTTCGAAACCTCTAATTGAAGAAAAAGAGTCATTGAGTAATATAGTCATGAGATTAATTATTGAATGAAATCATATCATTACCTTAAATTTCGTTCATCTATACTTCTATATTATGTGGAAAACAGTTTAATATACATTGTTGGACTCCAAGAAGTGATCTAGCTAGCATGATTAGAGAACAAGATTGAAGAGAGAGACTTACAACAATATTTGTTCTTCCAAGATCAATGGAGCTGGACGATCTCAGAATGCATGCATCAGATTCCAGACGATGTACAGAGAGAAACATAGGAAGAGGGGTGCGGGTTCGGGTCGCTGAACAGAAAAGGCAGTGGCGTGGTGGGAGTTGGTGGCTTGAGACAAGTGAAGTGCATGAAGGGATCAATTTATAAGGGAGTGTGTAATGAGAAGGGAAGGTGAAGCTAATAGTCAAATAATAACCAGCACATGACAAAATGGTTGGTCTACTTTACTTCTTCCCTTTGTAATTAAGTTTCCACGTTTTCTCATTTAAAAAAATATATATTCCACATTTTATGTTTCTACGTTATTCCTTTCTTTTCCAAAATATATCCAATCCTCTAGGATGGTAGGTTATTTAAAAAATATATTAATTGTAGATCACAATACACCTTAATAACGGTTATACATATATTTCAATTAAAAAAATACATTTTACGATATATTTGTTTCAAAAATATATTAATTGTAGATCACAATTCACCTTAATAACGGTTATACATATATTTCAGTTAAAAATTTGCATTTTATAATATATTTTTTAATACATTCACACTGTTGAGTATTGTTGTTGAGCATGATGATTGTTAGATCCACTTGATTAAGGTATTATCTGTTTGAGAAAATTAAACTTTTATAATAAAATAAAATACTAATTTTGATAAATGTTATTTAAGATTTTAATTTTGAAAAATACCAGAAAAAATAAACTGAATTTGAAAAATGTCATAATCACGAGAAATCGTGATATTTTCACAAGAAATTGATTTTTTCGCTAAAAAATGAAATCTAGCAAAAAACAAATGATTTTTCAGAAGGTCTCCACATGTCTCCAAAAAGTCTTCAGAAGTCTCCAAAATGTCTCCACATGTCTCCAGAGGTCTCCAAAAAGGAGTTCACAATTTTTTTAAAAAAATTTGATTTAATCTAAAAATCTTTAAAAGTATCTAGTGTTCTTCAAAAAAGAATTCACAAATTTTTAAAAATTTTTAGTGTAATAATTTTTTTTAAAATAATCTTAATTATAAACAATATTTACAAATTTTAATTTAATTTAATAAATAATTAATTTGGTATACAAAAATATACAAAAATTTCCAAAAGTTTATAATGGTTTTCAAAAGGTCTTCGAAGATCTTTAAAAGTCTTTACAAAAAGTCTTTAGAAGTGTTCAGAAAAGGTCTTTAGAGGTCTACAAAAAGTCTTCACAAAAGGTCTTCAAAACATATACAAAAGGTCTTCAACAGTATTCACAACATCAATTTTAAAATTCCGTCGCCACCAATACCAGATCGATCTCCACTACAATCAACACTTAAAAAACAGACGTCGCCGCCACCACCACAAAACTCAACAAAAACAATCAAACTCAACAAAATCAATATGAACAAATCAACCAAACTCAACAAAATCAACTTGCAAAAAACAACCAGTTCAATCATTTTTTTTCATTTTTTTCTATAAATATACAACAATCAAAAACCAATCATCAAGACACGTAGTTTTTAGTTTCTACTTTACAAAAACATATACATGTTTATAATTAAACGAACAAATAAAAACTGAAAAAAGCTAATAAAAATTAAAAAAAAAGAAAAAGAAAAATAAAGTACTCACAGATCAATGTACCAGATACATTAAACACGGCGATTGGAGCTGAGAAAAGGCCGATCGAGAGAGGTTGAGATCGCTTGCTTTGTAAACGGTGAGAGGAAGCTCGGTTTTCAACGAAAACGGAGTCATTTAAGAGCCAACAAAAATCAAGATTCTTTCTATCTTGGTCGGCTGAGAGATTTAAGAGGCAAAGAGATGAGCTTTTCAATCAAGGAAAAGAAGCTTTTCTAGTGGACGCACACGAGTCATAGAATCTCTATATTAGGTCAGATTAAACAGATAGTCATAACAATTGACCAAATATACTAATCAAGGAAAAGAAGAATAGTGCATAAGCGATATCAGAAGAAGTAATGGAGCTTTGTCACGACCCATTTTCGGACCATGACCGGCGTACGAGGTGAACCGTCTAAGGGAGCTCTGTCCATCTCGCACAAGCTTCAGAGAATAGAACAGATACCCAAATTTTCATTATTAACCGACTTATTAGTCATATTAAAATCGTTTAACAGATAATAAGTTTTGAAAGTAGTCTTATCGAATAATAATAAAATAAACCCACAATATCAAAATACTAAATAAATAAATTTAGTTAAAAACAATTTAACCATTTTATTAACAGATACAATGTCCATAACCCACTACTGGTGTGGAGCATCTAACATAACAGAAACTAGGACCCGAACAATAGGCCACTAACTGCAACTGCAGAACGACTCTAGGTGTTGAATGCCGATAGATCTCAATCAACCAAAACCACCTGCAATAAGGAACAGAGGAACATAGATAGAAAATAAAGGGGTAAGAACCCTAGTGAGGAAACGACACTCCAGATCGCTTGGTATGTGTCTCACAAAGACTGTTTTAAAAACGGTTCAAAAATATCACATGCAGATATATGTGTACATACATATACACTCTATATACAATATAATAGTTCCTGAAATTCATTTCGAAATTTTTCGCAACCAAGGCATACAACAAACATTTATATAGATTAGCTAAGTATTTCTCTTGAATAAAATATTTAGTTTCCAGAATAAGAAATAGCAAAAGTATTTCCCTTTGAAAACATTTACCAAAATTCATATTTGTTTTCCCAAAATATTTACCAAGAATAATTCCAAAATAATTCTAGGGAATTTTCAAAATATTTTTAGAGAAAAAATCCAAAATACTTCAAAAGAGGGTATCTAACAATAATTATTTACCGGGCGTGTCCAAAAAATGAGTATAAACTCTTTTCATGCACTCATGCAAAAATTTACCATTTGTACCAAAATTGAAAATATTATCATAGTTAAAATAATTTGGCATGGGATTGGTATCAAGATTCATACAGAGCTAATGGCTAATCACATAGCTATGCCCAGGGCCAAAATCATACGTGGACTCCGCCACTAAATCATACAGTCACGTGTGTTAGCTAGACACACGGGTTACCACCTACTCTGGTAACTGAGTATTACCACCTACCCTGATAACTGAGCTTTTACATTGGTATACTAAAGGTTACGTTTACCCCCCTAACAAAGGTGTCCCATATCAAAATATTCTATCAAAAACATATGCAGACATTTACTTAAAAATATCCAAACAGGAAACATGCCGAATATACATCCTGTTTACCATACATATCAAACGTTCAACTGAAACGTTTATTAGCGAAAATATTTCAAAATACTGAACAAAGTATTTATTCCAAAGACACATTTAATCCCAAAAACCAACACATGTTTCAAAAAATATTCTTGAATCTAGACAGAACATTTTCTAAATAAAGAATATCCCAAAATACAAAACAAAGGGGTTTATTATCGAAACCATAATAAATATTAAAACATAATATTTATTTTAGAAACCATAAAAAATTCAAAAAAAATATTTATTACAAAAATGTAATAAATTTCAGAGCAGATTTTTCCATGTAAGTCAAATTTTAGGATTTTTCTGATCCTTTAATAATTTTAAATTACATGCAAAGGGTCAGACACATCAAAAATAATGTAGTTTTAAAAGACAGTCTATGTGTCTGAAGCTGTCATTCCACTAACCTGGAAATCCAAGCTCAATGGGCCCAATCACATACCACTGGTGGTTGGCTAACCTCGCTGTCTAGGATACGAAACTGAAACAATTAATAGAAGACAATTGTCAAATTGTGATACTATGACAATACTGAATGCATGATATGCAGATGCAGACTCAAACCCTCATAAACCTATTTTGGTCGAAGATCCAACACTGCAACCTCAAAAATCGAACATCTCATAAAATTACCATTTAGTCCCCGACACTTGGTAAATTACAAATTAGTAGTCAATCATTTCATGATAGTCAAATTACTCCGGAATATACTCCAAATTCCATTCTTGGTCCCTAAATGCAAAATCACACAAATGGCCCCAATGGCAAATTGCAAAAATGGTCCCTAATTTTGTTTTACTCGATTCTAATTTCCAACCATTTTCGAGCATACCATTCACTTCCTAATACTCTCTAGAACATAAACCAATCATTTATTAGCATCAAACAACACAAAAATCAACATTTTCTTCAAAAAGTTCGAATTTACCCATCTCCAGATCAAACCCACATCAATTCTCTTCCAAAACACCAAACCAACCACAAATTCGGCCTCCCCCATGCTAGATACATAACGAAACAACAAGAATCCAACCTACATTCACCCTAAACAAGTTCAAATCTGAATCCCTAGTTCACACAAACCCATTTTGTTCAACAAGCCTCCAACAAGAATAAATGCATGAAAATGGAAGAAAGAAACCAAGAAAGAATCATAATCTTAGCTCAAGGAAGGATGGAGAGGTGTTGGACGATAAAAATGGAAGAGATTTGGTTGTTTTAGAGTGAGAAACAACGGAGAGAACGAATGAGGAAGGAAGAGAGGTCAGATTAAGGTTTATATAGAAAGAACAAGGCAAAATGGTGGCGTTTTGGTGATTTTCATCTAATTTTTGTAAGACACGGACTGAGACACATTTTTGTAAGACACGGGCTGAGACACAGCCGTGTCTCTGCCCGTGTCATGCCCAGTTCACTTGAAATCAAGAACACGGTCAAACCAAGGAAGACATGGACGGGATGCACAAGACATAGACACAGTTTTGCATCAGTGTCTTGGCTTAAATTACACGGTCCGTGCCACTTCAAGACACGGTCAAGGTGCTTGACCGTGTTCCTGTCCGTGGGCTCCCAAAAAACGCGACTTTCTCACCCGAAAACACTTCAATCGATCGAACAAACATCAAACGAGATTAACAGTTTGAAATTCAACTTAAATCCATCAACTTTCATCACCCAAAACACCAATTTAATGGTTCAAACACCAAATCAAATATCAAAATCCAACGGATGGCTACAAAACTCCAATTGGAACGGACGGGGCATTACATTCTCGATTAAAGCTGTAAGGAAATGCAAGGAGCAACTCCGCCTAAAATCGGAGACCATTGTTGAAACTGACAGATTGAGTGATCAGTGGAGGTGCCAAAATTAGGAGAGATGCGGGAAAATTTGAGAGCGATGAGGTTAGATCCAGTAATGGCAGCCATTAGAGCTCTCACCAACTGTCTTGAAGAAGAGGTGGATGCCGAGAGGTCAAAGACGAAGTGAGCGGAGGGAAGGGGGGAGAGAGAGAGAGAGAGAGAGGGGATGACTGACGAGGAAGACGAGGAAAAAGTGGTGCAAAGTGAGAGAGCCAGAAGAGAGAGTGGAAAAGGTGGAGAGAAGAGAGGATGGTATATAGAGAACAAAAATTTCACGAGATTTTGAACTTTTATATTAGATGAATATGGCATTTTTAAGTTTCAGTTTTAAAAATAAGGCATTTTTTAAGTTAAGTTTTTGTGTTATTGTAAGAAATACAAAATTTATATTTCTATTTGTGTTAATCTACTATTTAATTAAGATATACATCATAATTAACTCTATCTTTTTTGGATCCATTAATGATAAGCACAATTTTGTCCTTAATTAAAAAGATGTTAAGCGATGTGAGAGAAGATTGTGCATATTAAGCGACCTTTAAGTATAATTTCCATACTAAACAATGTGAAAATCATGACACGTCAAATATATATCAACTTTCTAACTCGATATGTTACTTGAATTTTTTTTTACGTTCTAATTATTTAATCATTTAGTTATATAGATTGTCAACATGAATTAATTTGCATTAATCATTTGATTAGTAACATTTTTATTCGATATTAATTAGTTAGGAAGTAGGTGTTTGACCACCAATCAAAGACGAAAGGTTTTGCTATTGTCGGCAAAGTTTGAATTTATTTCTTTGTTTTATTTTCTCTCTGTTTTCGTTTCAGCAAGTTGAAAACGAAGAAATATCCATTTGGCAACTTGCTCGGGCTTGATTGAATTGTTGGGATTTGAACTTTGAGAAATAAAAAGACAGGAGAACGAAACAAAAAGTCAGAAAAGGATGGAAAATAAAAAAATCGATCAAATTAAAAAGAATAATTTTATTATTTGAAAATTTATTAGAGTAAAATGAAGGAAAATATTTTTTATTTATTTAAGATTTTAAAGTGTGAGAAAAAAATGAATCATATTACAAAATTGTATTATAAATGCAGGATATTTGTAAAACTAGGCAAAAATATAAGTCCCTCCAGCTTGAAGTATGCATGAAGAACCGTTTCCACGCCCGAATGGCAGCGAAGACATTCAGCCGAAGTGCATAACCGGTGAATGAGACGTTGTGAGTTAGTCAACAATCTACCATGGAAAGCAAGCCAAACACATGTTTTAGCATGAGTCGAGCCCTTCCATTTCCCACAGTACCCCAGCCAGCATCCAACCTTTGGAGTGCAGAAGAAGAACCTTCAGATTGGAGATAATGAATCGCACTAGCAAGGGTAAAATTACCAGAAGAGGAGCCTTTCCAGACAAACTTATCATTGGGCCCATCCTGGGCGGGAGGTGGTAGAGAAAGCACAACGATAACCATATATGCAGGCGGCAATGGGGATAGGTAATCACTAAACCAAACACCTGAAGCGTGACTCTCGACCACAGTCACAACAAGTTGTTTCAGAGTTAGAGAATTGGAAGCCAAATTAATGAGAGGCCCAAAGGATTCGATCCAGTTATCAGTCCAACATTTTGTAGTACTACCATCTCCAATCGAAATAACACAGTTTTATTTTTAAGTATCTGTGTTCTGCAAGATGCCAGACCAAAGGGAAGAAAGGTTATACTAATGAGAACAAGCAAAATCAAGCACACCCCTATATATATTTAGCTTGGAGAATTTGTGCCCATAAGGCTCGAGGACTAGAACAGAGGCACCAACCCAACTTAATCAAGAATGCCTTATTAACTAGATAAGTCGGTTTAATTCCCAAACCCCCCTTCAATCTTCGGACGACAAACCATAGGCCAACTCACATGGTGAATTTTCTTTTGAATACTCTTACTGCCCCATATTTTTTTTTGACAATCTTATCAATGTCATCACAAAGCCCAACAGACAAAACAGTGGTCTGCATCGCATACATGGGGATAGAGGATAGCACAGAATGAATCAAAATTAATATACCTGCAAAACTCAACGTCTTTGCCTCCCAGCCATCCAATCGTTGGTTAATCGAATCTATTAAATAACCATAGGTGCCTTTCAAGTTTCTTCCTTTTAAAATAGGAACACCCAGATATCTTCCTAGAGAAGCAACCCTTCCAAATCTGCAATGAGAGCTAACTTGGAATGCCAAGTCATGGGAAACATTTTTAGAGATATAAATTTTTGTCTTGTTGACACTCACTTTTTCTCCTGAGGCAGTACATAATTTGTTCAAGCATTGAAGTACAACTTCAATCTGTTGCACAGAACATTCACTAAACAGGACCAGATCAGCAACAAAAAAAACAAATGAGAGAGAGGAGGAGCGATGTGACTTAGCTTAATCAGTTTCTAATAGGAAGTATGAACAACATTCCTAATTATATGAGCCAATCGCTCCATACAGAGAACAAAACTATAACGTGAGTGAAGATCACCTTATTGAATGCCTCTAGACGGTTTAAATTCTGTAGAGTGATCACCATTCTAAAGAATTTTCATATGGGTAAAGAAAATAAAGTCCATGACCAATTGAGCAAAACTCTCAGGAAAATTGTCTTGAGGTAAAGTATCATAGATAAAAGACCAACTCAAGTGATCATAAGCTTTCTCTAAATCTAGTTTTATAGCTATTCAGCCTTTCCTACCCATTCTCATTCTCATAGAATGGATAGATTCTTGCACAATAACAATGTTATTGATGATCTGACGCCCAGGGACAAACCTAGTTTGTTCCTTCCCAATTAAAGCCAGAAGAAAACTCTTAATACTATGTAGTAAGACCTCAGAAAGTACTTTGTAACAAACATTGCATAAACCAATCGTCCTGAACTGTGAAATACAATTAGGGTAGGGAATCTTCGGGATAACGGAAATGAGAGTGTAATCGACAGTTTCAACTGAAACTTGCCTCTGGAAGACCGCTTGAGCAAACTTGGCAAAAGAGGACTTTAGACTATTCCACTGTGTCTGCAAGAAGATAGGTTGTATCCCTACCGGTCCAAGTGTTTTATATGGGCGCATAGACATTAGACCAAATTTAAGCTCATCCTCAGAAGGCTACCTAGTCAAACCATCCTAAGCCGACGTAGGAATTCTTGAAAATTACAATCAGTAAGAAAAATACTATAATTTCCATCTTCAGTATAGAGCAACTGAAAGAAGGTTACTGCCAAGTTTTTCAAAGCTTCTGGTTCAGAGATGTCAGTATCTTATGCATCAAGAAGTGATGTAATTTTACTTCTTCCTTGATTAATCACAATATAAGCATGAAAATAAGTAGTGTTAGGATCACCCAAAGCTATTCAATTATCTCTAGATTTCTATTTCCAAAAGCACTCCTCTTTAAGCAGAATAGTTTCCAATTCACCACTAAGTTTCTTGTTCAGATTGACCAAATAAGAACTATGATGATATTCGAGAGCTCATTGAATACCAGCAAGATGATTTTGAAGGAGCTTTTTCCTATAGAAAATGTTACGATTTGATAACAAAATGGACAGGGCACTCCCTAATTGAATTCTCTCACACCGCAATGAAGAAGGGCATGCCAATGATTAGATTTCAAATATGGCAAGCGCTCCATATAAGCATTCTCATACTCTAATTTCAACTCTAGATTACCTAACACCTAATCCAACTTCTCAAAGATTCCTTGTCTTTTCCAAGTGAACAAGGATCCAGCACATTCAATTTTAAATAACCTGCAATTATTAACACATTCAACAAAATCACGACATTGTTCAGTGGTGAAAGGATGCCCTTTCTTATTCTCAAGATCAGAAAAGTGTTAAAGTCTCCCATAAGAAGCCATTTGTCATGAATATTAGACCCAATTGATTTAAGAATATCCCATAGTTCTTTTTTGAGTTGCCAGGCTAGGACTGATGTAGATAACACTAAAATAACCTGTGAAATTCTACATTTGAACATAGCAATGGACAATTTTTTGTTGCTAAAAAACCCGAAGTGATATTAATACTTAGGTCAGACCAACAAACCCAAATACCTCTAAAATAGCCCTATGCCTCATGTCTAATATGAAACTGAAAACCAAGCTTATGTATCAAGTAAATAGCTTTTCTACCTCCGGTCCATGTTCCCAATAAAATGACAATTTGGGGATGGTAGGAGACAAGCAAATTCCTATAAATAGCAGTGAAACGACCTATGGCACAACCTCTAGCATTCCAACACAAAATCATTGTTAAGAAGAACATGAGGGTGATTTTGAGTATTGAATGGTGAAGAGGTGATTGTTTTGGTTATGGGGGTGGATTTGGTGTTGTGGTGGTGAGAAATGACAGGGATTTAAGTATTGGAGTGGAGAGAGTGGTGGTCAGATTAGAATCAAGGGTGTGGCTTTTAGGTGATCACTTTAAGAGGAGGGAGAATAACAATGAGTGAGATGGCTACAGATAGTCATTTTAGGGCACAAGTAAGTATAGGAAATATAGTGAGGCATTTAAAGCAAACACGTGGAGTGCCAACTGAAAGAGGTGAAAATAAGAAAGCACAAAGAATAGAACTAGCTCAGAGAGGAAGGGAAAGACTAAGAAAAAAGAAAGACAACAAAGGAAGAAATTAAGGAAGAGAAGATCAAGGAAAATCCAAACAAGCCAAAATAGGGAAGCTCTACCTGGACGGGAAAAGTTTGTTTGTGGTTTTGTTTGATCAACAACCACTACAAGAAAATTAATAATTATCGACTGAAATTACCGATGGGCACCTATCCGTTGCTAATTAGTGATGAATTCCTGACAACTACAGTAATGCACCGACGGAAGCTATTGTTGGTGAGATTCGGTCCCAATATACAATGGCATTTCAAAAGGGGGTGAATTGGATTTTTAGCAAGTTTGAAACTTTATTGAAAATCTTTTGTAAATTAAAATAAATAATAAAATTCTTTTCAAACCAATATCAAAGTTAAATGTGGAAGCAATGAAAACACCAATTCACACTCAACAATATAAATCAAATGTAAATGCAAAGCAAATAAGAGAGAAGAGGAGAGAGGAATCAAAGCCCAATATTTATAGTGTTTCAATTCTCTTTGACCTACTTCCACTCATCTAGATCCACTAGAGAATTTTAATCGACTATCTCCTCACTTTCGGGTGAAGAAAAACTATTTATACTACTTGTTTTTGCTAGATCAACAAGCAAACTGTTATACCTAGGTTTTGTGGGCTCAACTAGAAAACTGTTACACCTTATTTTAAGGACAAAATAAGAAAACCAAACCACTAGTTTTTGCTGGCTGAACTAGCAAACCACCTATTTTTGTGAGATCAACAAGCAAACCGAAACATTAGTTTTCTAAGGCTCACTAGCAACCACTCTTGTTTTTCTAAGGCACAACAATGAAACATATCTACCCTCAATCAAATCCTTTGATTGTTACAGAATCAACCCAAACCAATAAATATAGAAAGTAGAATAGCTCACATGGGTTAGAAAGGTAGATAACAGAGAAACAATAATTGAAAAGTATAACACATGACTCTCTTGTCTTTTTTCTACTCTGGGATGTCTATTTATAACTATTTGAAATTTGAAAGAATATAGTCGTTGGAGCCTCGAAGTAGTTGTTGTGAGAGAATGAAGAATTTTGTTTTAATTGGCGTCATCTTCAACAATGTGCGTTGTATATAATCTACACGTGTTGTGATTTAGTCCAACTGAGTTCAGTGTGTCTTGATAACACATCTACGCGTTTTGCAAGAACTCCAGTAGCCACTGTCTTGATAGAATTGGCATTTACCTGCCTTAGTCCCCTTCAACGTGTGTTGATCATCTTATCAGCATGCGTTGTAGCTTGTTCTATGGGCATTGATCTTTGTTCTAGAAAATGCACTTTCACCCAGTAATTTTACAACATGCCTTGTTCTTTCTGTAACGTGTGTTGTCGGTTTCATCTCAAGATCGCACCTTAGATCCACTTCAGCGTGTCAGAGAATATTCAAATTTTGAGGAATGTCTTGGCTTTGTCCTCATCTGATCATCGTCAATATGCGTTGTATCTTGTTTAACGTGTGTTGATCATCTTCACAGATTTCTCATTTGCATCATCAGTGTTCCTTACTTGTGGACCAACGTCTTCCTCATTAACCTGAACCTCCACAACGTGCGTTTATAGTCTTCAACGTAGACATGTTATTTTGGAACTGGAATCGATGAACCGAATCAGAACTGTTCGACCAAAACTGATCAAAACTGGAACTGAACCAGAACTGGTTGACCAAAATCAGAGGGTTACGGTTTAGGTTCCTGTTCCAGCGCTATGAAAATCGTAGAATCGCCGGTTCGAATCGGCGGTTCGAACCTTTTTTATTTTATTTTTATTTGTTTCAACTCTATAAATTAGAAATATTTGGAATATAATATATTATTGATATTATAATTAATTATTGAATATAACAAAATTTACAAACAGGAAAAAAATGAAGGGATAAAATAGTGGATTAAAAATATTTTTTTAAAAAAAGAGGGAACCAAATTGGAACCGAACCGAAATCGAACCGACGATTGAACCAGTCAAAATAGGAATCAGAACCGAACCGAATTGGAACCGGGCCAAACCGTAGGAACCACGGTTTGGTTCCCATTCTCCCATTCCAGAAATCGGAACCACCAGTTCTTGAACCGGAACCAGCAACAACTCTACTTCAACGTGCACTGATGCCACTGTATCTAATTGTCATTCAATCAACGATATTCAACGTCCATTGATTCCACCTTGTGCGTTATAATTGAATAACGTGTGTTGTTGATGCATATCAGAGATTCTGCACTTATGCAATTCTTTCATGGATGTTTTGCAATTATTATCATCAAAATTGAACTCAACAGTTATCTGTTGGAATAAAATGGTAGGAATGCTCCCATCATATGCATTTGCAACGGATTGCTATTGGCTAATGACTTTTAGTTGCCACCCAATATCGATGACTACGTTCGTCAGTAATTACCGATGGTCTCCCCGTGGTTAAATGTACTAAATTTCATTTTTTCATGAAATATATTTGAGCAACGAATTGGTCGTTGACAATTAGTGACAACTTTTTTCGTAGCAATTCCCGATTAGCCGTTGCTAATGACAAACTTATTTACCACGCACAAATTTGCATCACAACAAGTCTAACCTTTCTCCTTCATATATTTGCAGCCTCCAACCACCTTTTTATCATTCCTAACCCCAAAATCAACCAATCCCTTTCACATATTGACAAAACACTCTCCTCATCATCCTAATTCCTCATTTTTCACTTTCCTCCTCTTAAATTGTAAGTTTTTGGTGTGTTCTTTTTTTTTTATTAAAATTAACTACATTTTATAGTTTTTCCTCAATAGAATTGATTTTATTGTTTAAATAAATTTGATTATATAATATTTAGTTGAATTATTAAGTATAATTTAAAACTTTGCGCATAACCAATGCTTACAAGAATGGATACACTGTGGATTTATAATAGGTTGATTGGAGAGAGGATAAATATGGAATTTGCTGTTGACGTACAAGAATTTGTGAATTTTACACTCTCTAAGTCTCAACTCTTGAATGGTGAAAAGCTTTGGTGCCAATGCAAGAAATGTGTCAATCGTCAATTTCAGGAGCTGATGATGTGATGGAGCATCTTTGTAAGGAAGGGTTTGTGAAGAATTTGTTGAGTTTGGTTTTGATGATGATGAATATAAAACATCCATAAAAGAGGAACAAAGTTGCAGACTTGCTGATATATGGCCATAAAGCACTTAAAAGAGCAATCCAAACGTGTTGACCATGCTAAAGACAATCTAGTTTTTCTGAAGTAGTCACTATACGCGTAGACAGAGACGCAATGAGCGTAGGACATATGAAATGCCTGTAGAAGGCTATGCAATGCGCATAGATGTGTTAAATCAGAAGACAGGATGGTCCAGACTTATGTTGTGCACCTAGAAGAAAGACTAATGCACGTAGTAGAGATGAAGAAGTTGCTGGTCTGGAAGAGGCATCATACTACGCACTTAGAAGTGTGATCTATGCACATAGACGAGTTCTTGATGCAAACTGAAGAGGACTCACGAGACAAGGCAAAGTTGCGTGTAACCATTGATCAGTACAAGTAGAAGAGTAAATGTGACATTTTTGAAGTGATCGAGCTACGTACATAGTATGACGTATTACGCACGTAGATGAGCTGTAGACGCGGACAAAGCCGAGACGTTTCTCACATTTAAATTCTTTTTTAGTCCTTACAGATAATAAATAACAATTTTTCAACATAAAACGGGAATAATAGAAAAATAAATGTAATTGCAAAAAATTTAGGGAGAATTAGACATCTATACTAAAACAACATGCCAGTTTTTAATTTTGTCACTACGGGTATCTTGTTTTCAAAAATAGAACCAATAAGATACCAATTTCCAAAATGTCATTTTTTTAAAAAGCACAAGAGAAATTGTCAAATTTTAGCGAAAATTTGATTTTTTTACGAAAATTTGACTTTCTCATGAGAAAATGTATTTTATTAAATTAAAAATATTTTTAGTCCAGGTTTTATTTTTTTTGGTTCACAACGGTTCACAATAGTTCACATATAGAGTAGACAGTTCATATTTTCAAAAAAAATGTCTATTTTTTTAAAAATTATTCTGTTAAAAAATTTCAACATTTTTTTTGGTTGATAATTGTTCTCATCTGTGGTACTTTTTTTAGTTTTACAACAGTTTACAATGGTTGATAATAGTTCACACAATTCATATTTTTCAAAAGACTAAATGAATTTTTATAAAAATATTTGACCAATTTTTTTCTTAAATAATATGTTATTAAATTATTTTATTTTGCAAATGATTCACATTGGTTCACAAGCGTTCTGTGAACTAGTGTGAACCAAAAATTTTACGGTTCACAATAGTTCACAAAATTTTAAACGATTTTTACTCTTTATGAAAAAAAATTCACAAGGTTGGTGTTGGCGTTCACAACATGGTGTTCTTACATTTGTAAACCATTGTGAACAAAAAAAAATATTATTACTATAAAATTATATTAAAATTAATGCTGAAAAATATATTGAAAAATTCAAGTTCAAGAGCTAATTTGTAAAAACTAAACAACTACAAGGACTGAAATGTAAATAAACAAAAAAAACACAAAAAACCCTAGACTCCTGTGTGCCGCCCACGCAGAAAACCCTAGGGGTCCACTGCCGTCGCTTTTCGCGTCTCCCTTAGGGGTATGCCGTCGTCGCTTTTCACGTCTCCTCTGGGAACAAAACAACGACGGGAGAAAGGAGAGAACGATATTCTTCGCTTGTCCGTTTCGCGTCGCCACACCCATCGCAACCTAGCTCCTGGAGAAGGGAAACACCGACGAGAGAACAACAGAGGATGATGGAGACTTAGAACAGAAGACGCAAGAGAGAAAAGAACGATAGCGGAGCAGCAAAGATCGAATGAGCGAGGAAGAAAAGAGCTTAGAGATCGAGAAAGAAAGCCGAGCGGCATAGTCGAAGCGAGAGAGATGAGCGACGGAGATTGAAGGCGGCAAAGGAGAGCGACTAGGGTTTTGGATGAGATGAAAGCGGCGAAGGAGGGAGGGTGGGCTAGGGTTTCGGGTGAGAGGAAGAGAGAGAGAAAGAGAGAAGAAAAAACGAGGAGAGAGAGGTAAAGAGAAACAGGAGAGAGAAATAAGGATAGAAAAAGAGAGAGGAAATAAGAGAGAGAGAAATTTGAGAAAATAAAACGAAAATTTGAAATTTATAAGTAAATTAATGTGACATTTTTAAAAGTGAGTTTGAAGAGGTGGTATTTTTAATTTTAAAATTTAAAATGTGTTATCTAAATAATTACAAAACTTAGCGTGTATAATTAAAAAGTGACAACTTAAATTTGATATACCAGGTCAATAGCACAAAAAAATTACTGTTTTTCATAGAACTAAACCATAGGGCCGTTAAAACTCTTGACTCATCCAGATTCTCAACGACTAGAGAATGATGTAACAGTAGATAGGCTAATTGAGCAAATTATTTGGACATCTTGACAACAGCCCGGTCCAAATGTCAAGAAATGATGATGGATGCTTGATAAATCAGAGGACTGATAGTGTTTAAATTGTTTAAAAATTTATAGCTACAATGGGCGCTTTATTTCATGGATCATAATCTATTTGCTTTCAGATACAAGTGATAGAAAGATACCCATAGACACTTGATGTACATGTAGTGATATGTTAGCTTTCTTAAATTCTAACACCAACAACACATGCAAACACACTCCCCACCAACCTTTATTCTTCACACCTTTCTTTGTCTTCCTTATTCACGTTGTTAGGATGTCCAACTCATGCCCAAATATTATCCATCACTTGCTTTGCTCTCTTCGTTTCTAAACCAAAACTAGATTCATGAATCCCTCTATAAATCATTCACTTATTTGTTTGACTATTCTTTTGGCCTTTATTCAATTGTGAATAACAATTAGCATGTCTAAAAAAACGTATAATTTTACGATAATAGAGAAAACTGCATAGCATGAATTTAATCAAAGAACATATATGCGTAAATATTGAATATACCTTTTGTTTTAAATAGTCAATGAATACATATTCATCAAACACATCCAATAATCATCATTAGGGGTGAGCGAAAATCGAACCAAATTGACGAATCGAAGTCGGCTCGGTTTTCTCAAAAAAAAATTGTCAATTCGGTTCTCCATCTTCGGAAAAATCGGTTATTTCATTTTTTTCTCAGTTTTTCAACGAAAAAACCGATATAACTGAATAGTACCAACATATATATATATATTTTGAATCCAATCATAGCCCATTGAGACCCCTACCCCATAAACATTTGTTTATGGATTGTTTGAAGGAACATTTTGTTTATAAATTGTTTTATGCAATATTTAGGATTGTTAATTTTGTGTTTATAGATAGGTTATAGCATATTAACAGTGTAATATTTTGTGTTCATAGATTAATTATGGAGTATTGGAAGTGTGATGTGTTTATAGAGTATATAAAAACTTAATTTTGTGCAAAGTCATTTGGGAAAAAAAAGTCCTCATAAAATTGGTAGTGGCTGCTCTATGACCGACAAGGACTCCCGAAACCGGGGTACCAATTGGGGGAACACAGAAGACAGTGGCACGAACCGCAAATAAGTCAACAAAATAGGGGTAAATACACAAAGGTTGTCCCTAACTTCAATTGTAATTAACGAACGGACATACCAGGCGGTCGTTTTTGGGGTTTTTGGGACACATAGACTTCTCTCTCTTTTCTGTGTCGGAGAGAAAGAGGAGAGAAGAGTTTGTGTGTCTGTACCGTCGGGTCTCCGACTCTCTCTCTCATTGGACTCTCTCCCACCACTTTTCACTTTATAGAACCTGCTAACCTAGACCACCCTACCGCTCCTTCCTCTTATCATGCGCCACTCCTCCATTAACCTTATAGCCTCCTCCTCTTCTTCTTCGGCTACTTTCTCTCCCCTGCTTTGAATGTGCGTTTCTGAATCCCTAATTTTCTTTCTTAATTTAATTATTTTCAAATCCCTTATTTGTGTGTTTATGGATGAGGCCGTGGTTCTGAGTTTGTGCGACAGTTTGTGTGGGTTTGGTTGATTAGGGTTTTTGCTTGATAGACTAATAATCAGTTTGGAGTTCAGCGGGCTTAGCTTTGTTCTGTGAAGTGTCGTTTTGATCATGTATTTCCGTCGTCTAGTGTAGTTGTATTTTTTTTGTTGCTTTTTAATTGATTTGTTCGGGTAAAGCTAACTTTTTGAACTTTGTTGTGTTATCGTGATGTGTTTTTTATGGTTGGAAAGATGGTTCTTTTCCTGTATTCGCTGTTAATTTAGTTGTTGTTTTTTTGTGCTATAAATGTGATTACTTGCATTTACAATTTAGACTTTATTTTTGTATTGGTTGTGATTAGAGAATCTGAACTGAATTGGTGATGTTGGTATTGGCATAGGAAAGTGAAGTGTTGATGAGACAGAATGGCGTGGACTGATAAAGATTCTGGTAACGGTGGAGAAAGGGAGCCCAATGGAGATAATGGTTTTCTGACAGAGCCAAGGTCTTCTCCTAGCACTAGTGGGTCTGCTGTTAGTGTAGCACCCGCCAAGAAGGTGTTTGAAGCAAAGGATCCTCTGGGTTTTGCCAACATTCTTCGGTCCAGGAACAAGTTTGCAGATGCTCTGTCTCTTTACGAGAGTGTCTTGAAGAAAGATAGTGGAAATGTGGAGGCTCATATTGGGAAAGGGATATGCCTGCAGATGCAGAATATGGGAAGGCTTGCTTTTGATAGTTTTTCTGAAGCAAAAAAGCTGGATCCGCAGAATGCTTGCGCCCTCACGCATTGTGGAATATTGTACAAAGATGAGGGTCGATTAGTAGATGCTGCTGAGGTATGCTTATGACTGTTGTTCATTGTTCATCGTTCATCTAGGGGAAAAAATGATACAGGAAGTTGGTTAATAAAGTAAAAAGTTAGGTTGCTCGGTATGCTTGTATTTATGATAATTTAATTTGAATAAAGATCGTTGTTTGTATTATACCTTTCATGTGTCTACATTTAGCACTCTTGATATCGGTAAATATTTTATTTGAATGGTTGGATTTGTTTGCACGGCGAGGAACTACACAAGTTCACTTGACCAGCTACTTTCCACTCCTTTCTAGTGTTCCATGGCATTTTTATTCAACCTATTTTGCATATAGCATATTTTACTTTTTGCTTTTTTCTTTTATTGTTCAGATATATACATTATATTCAGTGGGATCTTATCTATGTAGGACTTTTGATCATTTTCATGTCTGTATCAATCTTGCTTACACAATATCAGACTGTTCCTTGCTTCTGTGCGGATAGAACAATGCCAATTCTAGAGTTGAATTATCATTAACCATTGTGGGATTAAGTTTTCTCATCTATCACAACTCAAAGTAGAAGTCATATGTATTCAAGTGAGTTTGCATGGATTTGATCTGCTCAAAAAGAAAAAAGAGGAGGATGTTGGATTTATGTTTCGTGAGAAAAAGATTTAAGCTTTCATCCATTCAGGGAATGGCGAGAGCGAGACTCTCTTGTTGTTCTTTAGTTTCTATATTTTACGATGCCAAAACTTTCTAATTTTTCTACCTGAAATCTTTGCGATCGACTAATAGTAGTTGTTTGAGAGCATAATTACCTCCTTGTTGGAATAAGATAATAGATTTTATGCATTTCTCTGTTGTTTTATTTTTATGTGCCGTTTGATCATATTTTGCATCTGGATTTCCTGCCTGGTCCAATGGTAAAAGTCTTGCCTTGAAGTGCAGTTCTGAGTGTCAGGAGTAGCCACTTCTCATAAAAATGCTGATGGATAAGATTATATCCAATTTCAACATCTAGGAATCTAGGGCTTTATAGTGGAGCAATAGCAATGTGATGACCTATATTATGATTTGTTTAATTGGTTTCTGACTTAGCATCAAGTATTTGATTGAAAATGTCTGTTTGAGATTGCAACTTCATACGTGAAGATTCCACTGTAAGAGACTTGTTTGATTTGCTTGGTACAGTCATATCAGCAGGCATTAAGAGCGGACCCTTCATACAAACCAGCTGCCGAATGCCTGGCCATTGTTTTAACAGATCTTGGAACCAGCTTAAAGCTTTCTGGAAATACGCAGGAGGGAATTCAGAAGTATTACGAAGCTTTAAAAATAGGTCCACACTATGCGGTAATATCCAGGAATTTTGAATCCATTTTTTATTTTTCGGATATTTTTGCTTATATTTGTGTTATTATTGCATGCAGCCTGCATATTATAATCTTGGTGTTGTGTACTCTGAGATGATGCAATATGATACTGCTCTTAGTTGCTATGAGAAGGCTGCACTGGAGAGACCCATGTATGCTGAAGCATATTGTAACATGGGTGTCATCTATAAAAACCGAGGTGATTTGGAGTCGGCCATTGCCTGTTATGAGAGGTGGAGTAAATTTTCTGAACTTGTGGTATATACTTTGCTGTCAGTGATGCCATTATGACTCAATTGCTCTATCATTTCAGGTGTCTTGCTGTCTCGCCAAATTTCAAAATTGCAAAGAACAATATGGCAATAGCATTGACTGATTTAGGGACAAAGGTGGCTTTTCCAGCCTTGCTATTCACCCCTTTGTGGTGTATTGTGATTTATTTGTCAATTACATTTGATGCTGCATTATTTGAAAATCTTCCTTACTAGGATTTTTGTGTTAGGTGATTCATGCTGCAGTTTTTCTTTTCACTATCTTCTATTTAGTGATTACTTTTTGCTCAATCCTATTCCTTTCTTTTGCTCTTTCCTTTTTTGACATTGGATACTTCCATTTTACTAGACCTGAGTTTGGAATCAGTGATATGATAATTTAGGTTAAACTGGAGGGGGACATCAATCAAGGTGTGGCATATTACAAGAAGGCTTTATATTATAACTGGCACTATGCAGATGCTATGTATAATCTTGGCGTTGCTTATGGTGAAATGCTGAAGTTTGACATGGTAAGT